>CAIGRE010055370.1:0-33777 GCA_903798275.1 Fraxinus angustifolia subsp. syriaca | reverse complement strand
CCTCAACTTTCTTTTTGCATTAATAGGAAAACACGTCTACATAAGCACAATAATTTAAGTAGTGAAGAAATTTTGACATTTTTAATTTAACTTATTGCAATCTAATAAATCTGTAAAGAAATCTGTCAATAGCAATCTTAAACAAGCATTTTCTCGATTTAAAAACCTCTAGACAGCACTTTGCATGACGCAATATTTGCATATTTATCTTCAAAATTAAAGAAACATATATTAACACATTCATGCATAGATTGCTACAGATAGAAAGCAAGGTTCTAAAATGCGCGACAATACGTTTCGATCAAGTATCAAGCATATGCATAATTATGTGTTTTCCAAATTTTTAGTATTATTTTAAATATTCTAAACTAATAATCAATAAAATAATGCACTCTTTGAACTTTATACGTATTCTTCAAATTATTATTTTTTATAAAAAATATATATTATTCAAAATTATAAATACTACAATTACTTGAACTTTGTACATATTTTTCAAATCTTCAACAAAGACATATAATACAAAATCATAAATATTACAATTACTTGATAATCAATTTTTACGATTAGATTAGACACGAACATTGACTTAAAAAACTCTAAATCTTGTCTAGCTTTTTATTGAATTCCATTTCAATCTTCTCTTCTTCATCCAATTTATCTTCTATGTCACCCAATGCAAAATTATCTTCATCGAGCTCTTTTATTTCAGCTCGAAAATTTATATTAACTCTTGTATCTAGTAAGATATCAATTTTTAAAAATCTCCTTCTCATTAGCACAATAATCAACTATTTAAGATTATATATTATTAACATCAATTGTTAGTAAAGATCGATGAGGATCGAAGAAGAAGAAAACTTGAGCTCGAAGTAGATAATTTGAAACTCTACGAAAAATTTTATTTTGATATTTTTTATTTTTCTAATCGTTAAAAATCTGACAGATTTGCTGTATAAAATTCATGGATTTAGATGATTTGGGCTAATTTGATATAACTTTGTTAGGCTAATTTTTAACACAAACGCATACACAATTTGGCGTTCAAACGTACATATACGGTCAATGAAATGGGTTGATCATATTATCACGCAAATATTCTATATGCAGGGCGTTTCGAAAACGTATCGAGCATATGCATTTATTTTAGAACACCAATAGAAAGGAAAAATTGGCAATACTACTATTTAATGCATTTACTTATTTAAGAGTACTCATTAATTTCAAAGAATATAAAATAAGTAATTTACTATATTAGGGATAACTTTAAAAAGAATGCTATTCTATCTCATTTAGAGATGGCAGCGTGGTGAGGCTCGGATCGGGGCGCAGACTTGCCGCGTTTATTTTTTTTCAGTTAACTAATTTTTTTGTAATATGTAATTAATTTTTTGTATTCTTCACGTGTTGGGTTCGGGGCGGGGCACCTTGTCCCGTGAGCCGAGACAAGGCGGTGATCCCCGCTCCTCCAACCTGTCGGGAAGGAATTTTTTCTCCCCATTTGGGGCGGGGCCCATCGAGACAGGGGGTGGGGCGAGTTTTTTTGTCATCACTAATCTCATTTGATGGTAAGCAACATTATAATTATTGAACATTTTAAATATGATTTATATCTATTCAAATGTTCAATCATTTCACGACACTTATCGGACAATTAGATTGGGTTTAGCACAAGTGAAACTAATATCATTAATCTAATTTTAAAAAAACTTAATAAGTTAGGGCGGTTCTCTTTATCGTTTTCAAGTCGTGTTTTGTTTTCGATTTTTCAAAATAGTGAAAATGCGTTTTTGAAACAAGTTAAAATTTTACAAAGAAAACTAAAAATGTTAAATTTATCATTTTAAGTGTTTTCAGTTATAATTAAACTAAGATTTTAAAAAAAGCGTCTTGAGTGTTATCAAAGGAATTTCTCAAAATGTAAAAAAAGAACACATTTTCAACAATCTCAAAATGGACACTCAAAATACAAAATTGAAATACAAAGAGAACAACCCCTTTGATTTTGTGATCTAATTGAGATTTGACTGAAAGTTCAGGGACCGCAGATAAAATTTATCCTTTCTGTTTTCGATTTTTTAAAATAGTGAAAATGCGTTTTTGAAACAAGTTAAAATTTTACGAAGAAAACTAAAAATGTCAAATTTATCATTTTGAGTGTTTTCAGTTATAATCAAACTAAGATTTTAAAAAAGCGTCTTGATTGTTTTCAAAGCAATTTCTCAAAATGTCAAAAAAGAACACATTTTCAATAATCTCAAAAAAGACACTCAAAACACAAAACTCAAAATACAAAACCGAAATACAAAGAGAACAACCCCTTTGATTTTGTGATCTAATTGAGATTTGACTGAAAGTTGAGGGACCGCAGATAAAATTTATCCATACTAATGTACAACTAGCTAAACAAGAATCACAATCCTTGCGCAAAGGCGCCCAACTGTATGGATATGGTGGTTCGAACCAGGAAAACAAGAACCCTCTAAAACCTCTCAATTCCACCACCATGCCATCCTCACCCTCTCTATCCTCTTTCTCTCTCCTCACACAACCACGCCACCGTTATCATCACAACCACCAACAATCCGCCGCTATCCACCGCAAAACCTCATTTCATGCCGCTTCACTCTCCATCAAGAACTCCACAAACAATAAACCACCACCGCCTACCAAGACCACCTCATGGGTTAGCCCGGACTGGCTAACCTCATTAACAAAGTCTTTAACTACATTTGGCCCTAAAGATGATTCAAACATACCAATTGCCAGTGCGAAGCTGGAGGATGTTTCAGACCTTTTAGGTGGGGCACTCTTCCTCCCACTGTTCAAGTGGATGAATGAGTATGGGCCTATATATCGACTGGCTGCTGGGCCCCGGAATTTTGTGATTGTCAGTGACCCTGCCATTGCCAAGCATGTATTGAGAAACTATGGGACTAAATATGCTAAAGGGCTTGTGGCTGAGGTCTCCGAGTTCTTATTTGGCTCTGGTTTTGCCATTGCTGAAGGATCCCTATGGACGGTAACTGGAAAAATATCCCAACTATTTTTTGGTTTCTTGATGAAATTTTGTGGCTCTTATTGGATAGTTGTATAGTCCTTAATTCATGCATAAATGAATTGTAAGTCTGTACAAAAACCTCACATCTTTAGTTTTTCTTTTTAAAATAGAATTAGTTATTTTATTTATTTGTTCGGATATTGGACAACTGGGACTCGATATGGGGCAATTTGTATTTTCATTTGTATTTGATGGTGAATTTGAACTGTTTTTGAATATTTTATAGATTAGCATAATAAGGGGTAACTTATTCTGGATTATCCTACTATGTATTGAAGTTTCTTATCAAGGAAGTTCCATTGTTTTAATGAGGTCGAGCAAGTTCCCTTTGGCAGCTTTTATACTCAAGGAAATTTGCTCACAGCTGTTTTATCTTGTAATGTGCGTTTTAGTTAATTCTGACCTTGGTCAAAATCACTCTTCATTTTGGTGAAGATTTTTATCATAATGCATTTTGCTATTAGTATTCAATACAAACCATAGATACTAGGCATATAAAATAGTATGGTGGTGCTCTAGCCAAAAATTGGCATTATGAATTTGATTTGTTGTTTATGATGCATGTTTCGATACTTCAAATAATATTACAGTTCATGACAAAACCTTGTTGCTTAATTTTTTATGTCACCATAGGTAAGGCGCAGGGCCGTGGTTCCATCACTTCACAAGAAGTACTTGTCAATAATAGTCGAGCGGGTCTTTTGCAGATGTGCTCAGAGGTTAGTGGAGAAGCTCAAGTCGGATGTACTTAATGGCTCTTCTGTGAACATGGAGGAAAAGTTTTCTCAACTTACGCTTGATGTCATTGGTCTAGCTATATTCAACTACAACTTTGATTCTCTTACCACCAATAATCCAGTTATTGATGCAGTTTACACTGCCTTAAAAGAAGCAGAGTTGCGCTCAACTGATTTATTGCCATATTGGAAGGCACGTTTTTGTTTGACACCATTAGGTTTCTTTTCATCTGATAATATTTGATAATAAGATTCATCCTCATCCACTATTCCTTTTACAGATTGAAGCTTTATGTAAAGTAGTACCAAGACAGATTAAAGCTGAAAAGGCCGTTTTCTTGATCAGACAAACTGTTGAAGAACTCATATCAAAGTGCAGAGAGATTGTGGAAAATGAGGGTGAAAGGATCAACGAGGAGGAGTATGTGAATGACACAGACCCGAGCATTCTACGGTTCTTGCTTGCTAGCAGAGAGGAGGTTCGTATGTATATTAAACTTGCTTTATTTTGCAATATGTTGTATCTTTGCCCCTCTATAAAGATAATTGTATAATCAATTCTTCTAGGAACTAATTTCCACTCTTAAGATAACTGATCGTTGATTAGTTGTTTTCTCTGGAAAACATACTTTACCATTCTATTGGTGTATCTCCTTGCATTTTAAACAGGATTAGTATGTTTATTTTAGGTCTCAAGTGCACAGCTAAGAGATGATCTTTTGTCAATGTTAGTCGCTGGTCATGAAACCACTGGTTCAGTGTTGACTTGGACGTCATATCTGCTAAGTAAGGTATCATTCTTATTCTATACTTTTTTTCTTTCAATAAATTTGTTGTATTTTTGCTGGTCTGAATGTTGTCCCAAAAGGATTAAACTGGATTTTTAAGAAAATTGGATTGTGAGAGAGCAAATTGTGTTTCCAATTCCATGGACACCTTTGCCTTTAAACACCATAACATTATTAAAACTCAACAGCTCAATCCAGATCTATAATAATAATAATAATAATAATAATAATAATAATAATAATAATAATAATAATAAAAAATTGGTGCCATTATTTGCGTGCTCGAATAAGTTAGTATCTTGAACTGACTTAAGATAATGAGAATCTAATGGAAAGATGCATAAAGTGGATGTCTGTATACACATTCCAGAAACAAGAAATGGTTTGTGAAGTCTATCTGCCATACTATTCTTGAATATTGAATTCTTCATATATTAAATTGTGAACTAACAATAATTCTCTGAATTCAAATATCGTATCTGCAAGAAATGGCATACAAAACTTCTTGAATGCATTGTGTGCTACTTTGTTCAAGTAATCCCTCAAATGCTTTATTTCACGTCACTGTCGAGCCAAATGGGACATCTTGTAAAAATGTTTGTAGTCAGGCGAAGAACTGCATGTAAGAACATCTCTTGTTTTTCTCACTGGCATTATCATTATTACTTGCCTTGATCTCAGCTATGCATAAGCTATGTAAAATCTGTCTCTTTATTGTATTTATAATGTTTACTTTTCTATTGAAAATGCATTATCTTTTAGTTTTTATATTGATAGAAATTCGCCGTGTATCCTGCTATAACATTTAGCATCAAAGAAAAAAGAAAACCTTTAACTGAATAAATGTACATCACTTTGATTGCCACATAAATTTTGTACTTTATCATGATTTACCCGTCTCTCTTCCCTGCATAATTTACATTTTTTTAATTCAGGATCCATCTGCTTTGAGAAAAGTGCAAGAAGAAGTTGATAGAGTTTTACAGGGACGGCTACCTACATACGAGGACATAAAGAGTCTCAAGTTCTTAACACATTGCATAATTGAATCAATGCGTCTATATCCACACCCGCCTGTAATCTGCAAATTTTCCTTCTCCGTTTGAGTGAATGTTGTACATTCTTTTTCCTGATGATTGTTTTCCTGGAATAGGTCCTGTTAAGAAGAGCTCAAGTGACTGACATGTTACCTGGGAACTACAGGGTCAATGCTGGTCAAGATATCATGATTTCAGTATACAATATTCATCACTCTGCACAGGTATCACCTTGATCTACTATATTGGCACCCGCCTAACAACAACGATGCATCTGTATGCCTTTAATAAAATGAAGACCAAGGGCATATTTACTTAAAGGGCATGTTTCTTAGAGATTAAAATCCAATTAAAATTGAAAATATAGCCATTATTGGGTCTCACTCGTCTAATAAAAATCAACAATAAATGTCAGTTTTTCAATTTTAATGTCTACCAAACACACTAAAAATCAAGTATATTTATGAGAACAAGTTTTAAAATAAATATTTTTTTATTGGTCATAGTTAGAAATAAATTGCTTATTTGAAAGTAACTCGTCTTACTATCAAATAAGCGACTTCCTTGCAACAGAAAAAAGTTACTTATTTAAACACGTTTGAAAAAAAAGTTATCAAGTTAAGTTTAAGTAACTTTAAAGCTTAGCCAAACAGTTGTAAGTAGAAGCCTAGAAAACACCGCTGATTGATTTTGTTAATTAATTTATTGCTTGCATCTGAGATTGGATTTTATAGACATGTAAACTTTATCTAAAAACTCAGCTTGTGCTCTTTTAGTTGTGCTGATCTTATTTCTTTTTGTCAGGAACCATCTGACAATGGATTCTGTTCACAAATTATATTTAAGGCTGCATATGATCTCTTCATTAAAACTTTAACTTCTTACCCGTAAACTCAAATTGTATTTTAGGATGGGACTTTTAGAGTAAATTTAGAATAATGCTGCTTTGGATTTCAATGTAGACAACAATCAAGATTGTCAGCTTTAGATACTGCTATTCCTGTTATATTTTTGTTGCTTTACTGGGATAGAACGCAACTTTTGGATCTTCCATAAAGTTAATTAATTGAAGTTGTCGTCTACTTACTAGATAGTGTCACCACTTTGAAAACATTTCATCATCGATTATTTGATTATATTGTGCTCGCTGTGCTTTATAAAGGTTTGGGATAGAGCAGAGGAATTTATGCCAGAAAGATTTGACTTAGAAGGGCCAGTTCCTAATGAAACAAATACCGACTATAGGTATATATTCAATCATTCATAGGTCCTTTTCCAAATGCTGTGGAATATAATTCAACAAGTGTAATGTTGCAGATTTATTCCATTCAGTGGAGGACCACGTAAATGTGTTGGTGATCAGTTTGCATTGCTGGAAGCAATTGTTTCCCTTGCAGTTTTTGTGCAGAACCTGCATTTTGAGTTGATCCCAGATCAAAATATTGGCATGACCACTGGAGCCACTATTCATACAACAAATGTAATTTTTTTAACTCGTGATACTTTTCTCATTTATCTATCACTATTTACATGCTCTTCCTCTAACCAACCATTAGCTAGACATTTATCTATCACTATTTACATGCTCTCCCTCTAACCAACCATTAGCTAGACATTGATGGGGAGGGGAACAGGCTATTTATTTCTAATACTTCTCTGTATATTATGTATCTTTTCCATCTGTTTCATTGAATAAATTACTTCCCATAATTCTGCCGATGTATATTTTCAAATTTCAGTTATTTATTTAAGATAATGGTTTTTTTCGTAAGCTATTGATTATGTGTGCCGCCTAGTAATGGCATTAGTATGGAAATCTACAACTTTAATCTGTTATTCAGATCACAGTGCTATTCCAGTGGAAGCTTGACAAAAATGGGACTGTCTCAAATCTAAATAAATCTCATTCATTTCAGGCTCAAATCTTCCCCTCTTGTTTTTGCCATAACACATTGATTTTAAGACTTGCTAGTACATTTATGCACCATTCGCTGTATAAAGAAGACTCTATTGTTTTATGGCAGGGCTTATACATGAAAGTGACCGAAAGGCAAACTACATCCACCTTAGCTGGAGCGAACTCTTGAGTTATGTACTTCATTCATAAGCTTTTCTAACCCAAAAAGTTGTTGAGGATGCACGGTTATAAAACCCCTCGTGTGCAAATCTTTTTTGCCTTCTTGTTATTCTGTTTTATCAGGTCACTGATGGCTTTTTGAGGGCGACTGCAAGTTATGTTTAAAAGGATAGAATTTTGTGAACATGAAGAAAATGTTGGTTCATACAGCAAGTTTAAGCGTCCTCGATAATCTACATCTGTATTTAGTGTAAAACTATTTATTCATCTCTTTGTTTCTATTATTTGATTTTTTATTCTACTATTTGGAAGAATCTGT
Source organism: Fraxinus angustifolia subsp. syriaca (assembly GCA_903798275.1). Taxonomy (NCBI): domain Eukaryota; kingdom Viridiplantae; phylum Streptophyta; class Magnoliopsida; order Lamiales; family Oleaceae; genus Fraxinus; species Fraxinus angustifolia. The sequence goes on along the minus strand of CAIGRE010055370.1, from coordinate 25,758 downwards.
GATTTTATATTTCTTTTTTAAGGTATACGGTTTAATTGTAATTGACGACTTTTGGGTACAACATAATATTGTAGTGTTCTCATAACATTGGTCGCGGCCAAGCTGTTGCAGCAATCTCAACGCCTTGTTAATTCTCTTCTTTTCATTTTTTCTAACACATATTATGCATTTTAAACTTCTTTAGTCAGAGCAAAACACGGGTAATTCAACTAGAAACTTTGACTTCTGTTTTTGTTGATGATTAAAAATGGCGTGGCATGGTTTGATCAACTTAAGTGTAATTATAGAATAACTGTTGGATTTTGTACTAAACAAGCTACAATGTTGACCTAGATATGTTTATGACTGTCTTGATTGAAGAGATTCCATTGGCTATTGATGTCGACAGTTCAAGTCGTTATTTTATGATTATCTGTTATCTAGACAATCATTACTTTCTTCTGATTGGTGGAGTTGGAGGTGTTCACGTCAAAGATAACACTTGTCCACTCATGATTGGTCGTATGGAAGGTGGTTTTGTGAGTAGTGGAACAACTTTCCAGAGTCAGAATGATTTTTCCAAATGATGGTGGTGTGTGACCGAGCTGAATGGAATTGTCCGACATCAAATTGCCCTATTACAATGCTACTCTTAATCTTTTGAAATGAGATTGAGGTGCAATTCGAGTTCAGTCACCAACAATTTTTTTTTTATTTGTGAGTTTCGTAAAATGTAGGGTCAAAATTGAAGTTTGACTAGTTGATAAAATTTTAGTGAAGTTTTATCAAACAAACCCTTGCGAGCCATGAATTTTAATGAATATTAGATTTTCTTGTTGAGTCTAATAGCAAACTTAACCTTAATTCTAATAATCGGGTCGACTACATGAATTTTTTTTGTCATTTCATGTGGCTCATTGGTATATCTATTCAAAGATCCAAATCAGCCGCCTTAGCAACTGCAATAAGAATAACTATATTGGTATCTCTTCTAACTTGTTTTATTTAGATTGCTTATGAATGAGAGCATCTTTATCCCAACAATTTATGTCATCATTTACTTAATTTAACATCAACCTTTTGATATGTATTCTCTTTGTTTATCTTAACCGGTCTACTATTACTTGGCATCGCGGGTATGACTATGCTGAAAGTTCTATAGCATAAGATCTTGTAGCTGCAGAAGACACTGTCGAGGAACTACGTGCAGAAGCTAAAATGTGGGAGAGAAATGCCCGGAAGCTAATGCTTGATTTGGATCTGTCGAGAATGGAATTCGCTAATCAGTCAAAAAAAGGCTGGCAGAATTAGAAACTAAGCTCTCGGCATCATATGCAGAATGTCATGGCCTGAGGAGAGACAGAGAAGAATTGAAACTATTGTTCGAGGAATCTACAATGAAACAGGCTACACTAGAACTCAAGAAGTTTCTACCACTAAACCTGAAAGCCTTGTTCAGATTCAAAAGGAACTGGAGAATGAGATAAAATCAGCAAGAATCAAATGCTAATTTAGCCCAACAACAGAAAAGAAGTCAAGAATCAAATATCGAGCTCGTTTCTCTTCTTCAAGAACTCGAGGAAACCGTAGAACAACAGAAGTTGAAATAGAGAACCTTTCATCTCTAAAACTTGACTTTGAGGAGACAGTTTCATTGCAAAAAAACCCCAGGATAATAAGAATTTGCTGCTCCAGTTGAAACAACTTAGGCATCAGAGAAGACATTGCAAGTCAATGTACAATTGCTCGAGAAAATATTAAGAGACAAAATTGATGAGATGGAGAATCTGTGGCATGCTGAAAACGAATTCAAATATCATTTATCTGTTAAGGAAGAAGAAATTGTCAGATTAGTAGAAAAATTATAGAATTTTATTCCAAGAGGACACTGGGAGGACATGGTGTTAGATTTATAACTAGTTGCAATATAGTAAAGTTCAGAAATAAAACTTATCGACTGATCAAGTCTCGTGACAACATGATGTCTTAAAGTGAAATTGCTCGTTGATAACTGCTGCGACTTCTGTGGACAATAACCTCTAGGATACAACGATCAGATAAACCAATTGTACAACAATCACAAATGATTTTCAAAATTCTCAAATGTACTTCAGAAAATATGTAAAATTGAGAATAATATTTTTTATTGAATAGGATGATATAATCTCGTTTTTGTTGTTGTTTTCTAATGCCCAAATGTGTGTTTATATAGGCAGAAATTGATGTAACTTTTTCCACCATGATCCGGCATTAGTTGCAGATTTTATGGTCAGTAGTAATGAGTTGTTAATACTGGACAATTAAAACAATCATATTCTACTGGCTAGTTGACCCATTAAATAATTTCAAAAATGATTAAAAATAAATAAAATAATTATTATTAGAATCAAGAAAGCCCAAGACCTAATCAAATAATGATTAAAAAAAATTATTATTGTAATCAAGAAAGTCGAAGGTTCAATCAAAGACCTTTTAATATAATGCGTGAGGTGTGACTCGAATCCCCCCACCCCTCCCACACAAATTCCACACTTTTTACCAATTGAACACTTCTTCCGAATTCATTATTTTTTTCACATATTATATTTATTGTATAAATATCTAACACATGGGTCGCAACAATGAAAATTATAAGAATCTAGCTGGAGAAATTGAAGCCTTGAAAGAATAAGTTCAGAAGCTGAGAAGGATTGTGCAGAACTCACAGACAAAAATCTCGACCTCGTATTGAAGCTCAAGGACTCAAGATAACTCTTTTCTTCTCATGTCTATCAAATTATCAATTGTTTATTTCTAAACAGCTTTGTAGTACAGTAAACTTAGAATTTATTAAGTTATTCTTTGTAAAACAGCTTTGTGTGATGATTTTTCTTTTGAGCTTTCAGTCTGATTTCCAGTTTAACTTCCCTTTCTTCTGCTAGAATGGCCTCCTTTTCAATCCCTATCACATCCAGTTTCTATTAATTCTTGATGCATTTTGCCTTAGTACAATAAGTTTGAAATTGTCAAATGAATCTATTCTTGCCACTCCGCTCTATCCATACTTGAGAAAATTAAACTCAACAAATCAAATCTTTAAGTTATTCTTTGTAAATTACTGTTGTGTTAACCTCATTTAATCCGGTCATATAAGCCAGTAGATAATATGGTCACAACTCACAATTCTTAACTCGTTCCGGCTAATGTCCAACGTCCACAGGACAGAACAACCATACAGTTTACTCCAAGCAATCAACCGTCTCTGGCGATGTAGTGATTTCATAGAATTCTGAGGTTTTCTGTTGAAGTGTACCAATATAGCTCGAATTTAACGGTCACCAGTACTTAATCAAAAGGGAAAACAGCGCCAAATGTCTCCAATCTTTGCATATATGAACAATTGGATCCCACAACTTTTCACATTTATTTTAACGTCAAAGAAAAGGTTAAAAAATTGCGTTGTTTTGCACATGGCACACTTTTGGAGGGGCAAATGAGGGATTCGAAAAAGAAACGAAACAAGAAATGAAGAAAAGCGATCATCTTCTCTTCTCTACTACTTCTCCCCTACTGATGCGAAACAGTTAGAAGAGAAGATCATGAACCAGTTGGAAAAGAGGATAAATAAGAAGGGTCTACGAAAACGTGTGTAACTTTCAATTTAGGTGTCAAACTTACTAGAGCGAGTACAATCCAAAAGCATTTTTCAGTTCTCTACGATTTTCTTATTATTATTATTCATGTTTCCTTCTTGCGTCACTTGCCCCGCGATCTGGTGCAGAATATCCAATATGCTCACAGTAATCCTACATATAAAGTTCATGTTTTGTACTAGAAAACAATTTAATACACGTCAAAGCATATTGCATGCGCTAAGCTGCATAAACCAAAACAAAAATAAATAAATAATGCTAAATATATATCAAATATAATATTTAAAATAAATAATTAAATAGAAATAAATGTCCGAGTGATGAAAAGCGTGAAATTTATGTGAAAAGCTATTTGAATCATACTCCGCACAAATAATTAAAAATATATGACTCTTCTTAACAAAGTTAAACATTAATTTAAAACTACTTGGAAAATACATATTACGGAAGGTGGCACTCTCTTTTGGGCCAAATGCAGAAATCTTTTGATGCAAAGGCATTACGCAAGCAACAGAAAGTATGAAAAATTGATTCTGGTTGTGTCAGCCATAAATATAAAAATCTCACACGTAAAAAAAAAAAAAAATTAAAAAAAGAATACTAAAGAATACCCACTAATTCAAATTGAATCTGACTTTTGTGGAAAAAAAATGTTTTCTCTTAGATGACACAACAGAGTATTCATCTTTAGGACACGACCTATTCAGCTATTCTACGGTTGTTGTGTAGCCCCTGTTTGGTTCGGATTATAATTTTGATAAAAAATTAAGTTAAAGTAAATGATTAATTTTTATTACGTATTATATGAAATCTACAACTTTTAAATTTTTTTTTACCTATACTCACAATAGGGTATGAGGGCGTACATGTGAGAATTTTCGGCGAGGAAAATTCGATACAAATAGTTTTATTCAATTTGCAAATAAAAAATAGAATAAAATAAATAAATGATGGTGTGATGTGGAGTATTGAAAATGCCAATGGCATATCCCTTGGAAGATGCTAACAGCCACCCTCCATTTCACTCTTTCTACTTCCTTTTTGCTTCCCTTTAACCAAAAGTGACCACACATTCCTATTTAAGTCACCTCATTCTTTCATTGCTCTCATGACTACCAGCACACTTATAATATATATCCAGTCCTATCTTCTTGATCAAACCCTCTGAGCATTGCCACCCCTTTTAAGTGAAGTTTTCGGGTTTTGCTCGGCTGCCGCCACCATGTTGCCAATGGCTCCTGGCGGCATGTGGTGGCAACTGGCGATGGCACCACCTATCAGAAGTCTTTCCAGGTGCACGAATGATCAAGTATAATCCTATATATGCATATGGTAAGGAATGATCATTTTTAAGGGTGGTGGCATGTTTTTATTACAAGGGCAACTTCTATCCTTTGGCATTTTCATCAGTTCCTTTGAGTTCTCTCTCCTTGATGTGGGGTGGCTCAAGAATAGAATTAATGGTACTTCTTGATTGTTAATATGTAAGACAGCCTATCTTTGGGCACAATTTTTCTTGTACTTGTCTGTGCTTTTCTTGGAATAAATCTGCCCCTGGGCTTTCCTACAATATCAGTTTTAATCTCGTTTTTCTTAAGATCACAATGGTGGAGTCGAGTCTACTAGGCGTATCTTGAAAATAATGAACCTTAGTTGCGTTGTATCTACTCGTCCCCTGTCGAACTATGATGTATATGAAAGAATCCCTACTCGTTGTACAAGAATGTTGTCGGAATTGGAACATTTAGGGTTATTTTATGCTTCGCTTGTATGCTAAATTGAATTAGAAAGTGATGAATTTGTTGCTCTTTCTTTTTCAAATGTAATAATTAGTACAAGAAAATTGTTCACACGCGTTAAAATACGCTTGGTTGGTTCTGGTTGTCAAGGATTTACTATATTTAAAGATTTGACATCACTCAAATAGAAATTATGTGCCATAAAATAAGGGTGTCGGCTCGCTCAATCGAACTGTTGAGTTGGATTGTCCACACGACCTGGTCCCTTAGTGGAGCTCGCTAGTCAACGAGTGACTTATATGAGAGATTTACAAATGTTGCTCCACCTAACATCCCTCCAAATGAATAGCATTATAAATTGAAATTTGAGCAAAGAGTGTGACAAATATTTGTGTTCAGACTTGCAGTTTTCTTTTGGCGATTATGGTTTCAAGAAAGTGGTATACTTCAATTTTCCACTATTAACAAAATACTAAAATTCATTCATAATAGTTCAACTAACCCGTAATAAATCATGCCCAGTTGAATCAAATATTAGGATCTTGAGACTGCTAAAATATTAGTGTGCAGTTCCTCAAAGTTTAGCACTTGTGTGCTATATTAGGTTTGAATAGTTGATTGCACTATTAACTCTAACCAGCTTATGTTAAACATAACTTATTCAACGACAGAGCCAAATACCCTTAATTGTGGGGTCAAAAATAAAATTTTAAATAATTTTCATTTTTCTCTTAAGGCACTTGTTTCATCAATTTATCGATCTTCATTTATGATAATTCGTTTAAATTATTTTTCGTAATTATTTGACATGAAATTTAACAAATAAGTGAATGCTAATCTATTCCAAATGCTAATTTCAGCCATAAAAGCAAAATCAATTTCAATAGGCCAATGGCAAAGTCCCAATATTGCATTTAGATCACAATAGAAAACAACAAATTCCATAAAAATAAAATTCCCATAATGAATTCTAATATTCAAAATTTTAAAACCGGTAAGATTGAAGTCAAAACTCGAAATTGGCACAAATGTCTTGAAAAACACAATTACTGAAATTACATATTGTCAGGGCGTGTTCGGTAGAGATTAAAATCGAATTAAAATTGAAAAACTAGTCGTTATTATTTATTAGACGAGTGGGACCCAATAACGGTCATATTTTTAATTTTAATTGGATTTTAAACTGTAGCGAACAGGTCGTGACATTTTGATATGTCATGATAATAGATAAATGTATTCAAAATATACATCTAAATAGAAAATTAATAGAAGAGATAATAATACCGTAAAATTTTAAATTAAGAACTTAATTTAAAGTAGAAAGCGCGAACCAATTTTTCTAACAAATAAGTCCGCTTAAATGCTCAATAATGCACTAATCCAAGCAAATACCTAAATGAAATTGAGAAAAATAAAAATGACATAACTAGGGTCCCGTTCGGTAGAACAATAACGGCTGGTTTTTTAATTTTAATTCGATTTTAATCTCTACCAAACGATCCTTAAGTCTTGAAGGAAAGAATGAGATTCGAGGCTCGAGAAAAGTTGGAAGGCGAAATTTTGAAGTAAAATTCGTGGAAACCAGGAAAATGTGAGAAGGAAAAATTTGAAAAGAAAAGTCAAAAAGTCTTGGTGGGGTCAGCTGACCCCACATGCACCCATATGCATCCGCCCCTAAACTTATGTATGGTTGTTGAGCCTTCTTTAATTGTCCTCACGGCTTATGTATAGTTCAGGGGCCCGCTTTAATTGCCCTCACGACTAGACACGTACGCATAATAGCTGGACCAAGCTTATGAACGAAAACTCTTAGCATGTTCCTATCCCACCCCGAATACCCCATTAAATAGGTGAATTGGAGCATTTTACCATCTTAATTTTATTCAACTTATTAATCTATAATTCTTTATTTTTTATTTAATTCGTTGATAAGTATATTTGTGTATTTATAGAACCAAATTTATTGAACTCTTCAATTCCATTGAAAAAAAATGTTGAAAGGACTAATCATTATAGATTCTTAACCTATGATTCTCGAAATTGAAGCCTCGAATATTTCGAATGAAATGAACAATGGTTATGGAAAGTATGATGAAGACTTTGGAGAGGATAAATGTCGATTCAAATGTGGAATATAATTGTCAACCTCGAGATGTTGTTTCACGTGCAAATAGTCAATTTTCAATTGTGGATACAAATATATCCTTAAACACATTGAAACGATCGTCAATAATGGTATCAACTCAATAGTGATTCATACAAGTTAATTTTCCGAATCGAGCATAATTGTGTATTAATCATCTTCCAATTGATTGGTTCTAGATTATCGACAAAAAAAAAATAGCTTAGTGGGTTGAGTTTCAATTTTTACACGGGTCGAGTTGAGTTAAATTTTGATCAAATCGATCATGTTGGATTGGATTGGGTTGGGTTTGAGTTGAAGCAAAAACCAACTCAATTCAATCCATACCCACCCCACTTTCGACCCTTCAACCATGACTAGTATGATTTTGTCTATGGACGTCCTCAGGACATAGCTTAGTGATGCAAATGACAAGAGTGAGAGGTAGTCTCAGCTGAGCTGACAGCCGTAGTGTGAGGATTTGATTCATACATCTAATAAGGTTTGGAATTGGATTCTTAGTGGGCACCAGTATGACAGTTTTTGTACCCTAGCCTGCTGAGGCACATCTCACGACTTATCTCCCCTACAATGCTCTAGGGGGCGGGGCGGTGGAGGCCTCAAGGTTGGGGTTCAACCTGTTTGTCGATGGACTTCCCCATCGAATCTATTATGTCACAAATGCGATTATAGAACAAAGGATGCGCTTTTAGTTGAAATTGGAGAGAAATGGAGTGTTCACTGCAGTAGAGACTCCAGAGTCCGGAACCAGGAGCCGAGCCGTTATACAGTAGGACTGCAGTAAGCGTTTCAACCCTAAAATAATATTTTCAGTGGAAGATTCTCTCTCTATCTTGTTTCCTTATCCCTCACTCTTGAGGGTTTCACTCTTTCTCTCTGTACCAAAACCCTCTTAATTCCATTTGGTTCACAGATCCATAATCCAAACTCGTTCTCTGCTTTCTTTTATTGCTTTGTTTTTGAAGATTGCAGCAGTGGATTTAGAGAACTAACTCGCAGCAGTGAATTAAGTCGAGGAACGACAATCAGTGATGAAGCCCGAAATAGGTTTTGAAGTAGAATTCTCGGCTCAAATTGATGGATCTGTACCTGAATCCGGATTCGAGGATGTTAGCGATCAGTCAGACGGGGCCCGGCCCGATTCGAACGGTTCGGATCAGTGCTATATGCGGAGGGTTCGGCCGAGCGAAGCGAACGGATATGCTGTTTATGCAAGGAATAAGAGGTTGAAGAGCAGCGGAAGCAAAAGCCAGAGGAGGATTGGGTATTTCGATAAAATCCAGGGACGTTTTGGAAATTCGTATGGAGATGTAGAAGCTGCGAGTTCAAATGGTGGAGTTGCAAGTCTTGGAAGTGATTTAGTGAATGCGGGTGGAGTTGACGGTTGTTTAGAGGCTTCTGGATTTAAAGGAGGCGATTTTGAGAACGAAATGTTGGAGATTGAAGTGAAAGAGGAACCTATGGCAGAAGTAGCAAGGAGTGACTTACCTAGAAGATTTACACGGTCGGCCTTGAAATTGAATGCTGATAGTTCGGAAACTGAAAGTGAAAATTTGGGAGAATTACAGGATGCAGTGGTTTTGGACTCTGAGAGATTAGAGAATGGGGATTTGAGTGGGTTGGGCACTTCGGCTAAGAAGATGGAAATGAAGATGTCTAAGAAAATTGCAGTAAAAGGGAGGCCGACAACTGTCAGGGAGCTTTTTGAGACTGGGTTGCTGGAAGGGTATCCAGTTTTCTACAATGGTGGCAAGAGGGTATTCTTATTTATTAGCTTGTGCAAAATAAAAGGAGATATTATTTGAGTATGTTTGCAGCATTTTGGAAACCATTTTGTGATTTCATGATGCACTCAGGAATTAACATATAATTGTTGCAATTCATATGATAGCTTTAACTGAAAAAATGACTTAAACAAGTGTGCGTCTGCATGTGCCTGGACAGAGTGAGTACCATAAAGTGTCACCTCCCGCCACCCAAAAAAAAAAGGAAAAACTTTCCATTCCAGTTGCTAGCAGAAGAAGCAAAAAGAAAATTCCCACCCTGATGCTAGTCATGAAAGAAGCATTTGAACATTTGATTTGCTACTAAAACTGTTTGTCCACTCACTCTGGTTTAAGTTTTGGATTTATGATGACTCAAATTTTGATACTAGAACATGCATAACAGCTTAGTTCCGTAGCTGTGCAAATGTGAACAGAGTTTAATGGTACTTTAAGAATAAAATCCAAGGACTTCATGTATGGAACTATATAACTGCTGATGATTATGTGCATATACAAAGACAAGGTGCTATTTGTTTGATAAAACATGAAAAGTGGACATTATCTTGTACAAATTCAGAAATCAAGGGAACAGGCATTTGTTTGAAACTTCTGCATGCTTGTGTGCTATTTGTTTGATAAAAATGGAAGATGGACATTATCGTGTACAAATTCAGAAATCAGGGGAAGAGGGATTTGCTTGAAACTCCTGCATGCTTGTGTGAGATTGAGAGAGTCGTGGAATGGGAGATTGGTTGTAATTAATTTTCATTTGTATGTTTGTTTTTAACATGCTGCTGTTGATAAAAAAATTATGTTTAACACTGGGGAGGATTTCCCCCAGCTTATGTTTGATGAAACTATTCAATTATTTTGTTCAATTGAAAATTTTCATTTTAAACTTAAGTTTACACATTACCTTCATTTTAGGGATTCCCACTACGGGGAACTATAAAAGATGCTGGAATTCTATGTTCTTGCAGTTTGTGCAGGGGAGCTAAGGTGGGTTCTAATTCTTAATGAGTTGGTTTGGTCAACCCATCATGGTTTTAACACTTATTTATTGTGTTAATATCGAGCGCATGACTAAGTTTCTTGCATCTTGATATTTATAGGTAGTCCCGCCTTGTCAATTTGAGATCCATGCTTGTAAATCATATAGGCGAGCGTCACAGTATATTTGCTTAGAGGATGGTAAAAGTCTCCTTGATGTGGTGAAGGAATGTCGAAAATCTTCTATAAAGACTCTAGAAGAAACAATTCAGAACTTTATAGGGCCTATGCCTGAGAAGGAATCTGTCACTTGTCAGAATTGTTCAGGTGAGCTTCCTTTTATTTACTTGATCTTCTTGAATGTTTTACTGCGATCACATTTAGAAGACAGCTTGGTGTCATCAATTTCTAGGGTTATTTCTTGCAACATCAGCTGGAAAGATGGAGCAACTCTGTGATTCATGTATGATTATCCTGAACTCAGAAGCTGATACAGAATGCGTGAAATCTAGGTACTCGTTCATTAATTATAATTGCTTGAACAGTGTCTCATGTTTCTGATTTGAACTCTTGTTGTTTGGCTCATGAACAGTTCAGCTTCTCCACATATTTGTGAATGGCTGAAATATTATTCACAGTTTTAGCTTTATTTTAAAAAAATGCATGTGCTATTAAATTTGGGGATTCTGACCTTGTTGAGTATTTTTTTCATGCTATTTGTGATTTGATGCATAAGCACAGCATTAATAAGCACCAGATTAATCACATGGTTCACATAGAATTGAGGTAAGATCTGGGACCAACTAATAACCTGTTTGGGCTCCAGTAAAAATGGGTTTTGGGGAAAATGTATTTTGGAATAGTGATTTTTTGGAGAATGTGTGGTTAAAAAATAAGGTGAAGTTTTGGGTTTACGTGTAATATTGCTTTATTGAAAAATATGTGGTTGAAAATAAGATAGAAAAATTCATTTCCAAAAAAATGGAGCCCAAACAGGGGCTAAAGCATCTCATGTGCTTGGGGAGAATTCCCATGCTAGAACTGTAGACTTTAGTACTTATCTTACAAAAGCTTCCATGTGATTATACGTCTGCCATGGGCAAATGTTTCCCCAGTGATTTTTATTTTGGATTGTAGACTCTGCTAGAGGACTATGTAGTCACGATATGTTCCCAGTTTATTGTTTAGATCTCTACACAGAGTTAATTTCAACTTAAGTTTATCTGTATGATAATAGTCTTTACTTCACATGCTAACTTATACCATTTGAGTTCTTATGAGGTGTTATGTTTATTAATTTAGAAGGTTATGAATTGTAATTACGTTACAGATTTATACTTCTTGATCAAATTAGAGTTTGTTTTGGGATCTTTCAGGCCTTTGGAGCCACTTCTGGGCTTAATATCACCTGAAAGTGGCGAAGTGCGTATCACTCCCAGGAAAAAAGGTCGTCGAGGAAGGAAAAAGAGAAAGTTTGTATCTTATCTTCTGTTACTCTTGCTGCTTGATCACATTTCCCTGCAACTGGAGTAAGGGAACTAAGATTATGACGCTGTTTCTCTTTCTCAGGCATTCAGAATTGACCTCTAATGTAAAGTCTCCAGGAAGATCTTCAGTGCGTCTTTCATCAAGAAATGCAAACCATTGGAATTTAAAAAAGAAGTTGGTTATTTTGCTTAATTTCTTTTACTCTTTTAGTGAGATTACTTGCACTAGAAAAATTGACCATTTTTGCCCGTAGTCTGTAGAATCTTTTCCCTCTTCTGATATGTTTCTGTTTGGCTTATTAAGGTTGTCACAATCAGCTTCTGCCCTAAATTCACCCGGAAGTGCTTCAGTGAGGAATTTGGAAACAACTGCTGATCTAAATTCAAATAGTAGTACTTCTTTGCATTGCTCACCAAAGAACAAGACCACAAGGAAGACGTTGAAGTTGGTGTATATATCCGTTCTTGATACATTTCTATTTGCACTTTGATTAAATTTTGTATATTCTCATTATTTGTTTGATTTCCTATTTTTAGGTCGTCAGATTCCGTCTCGCACTCCAACTCTCTGAAAAGTACATCCACATCTGTCTCTGCACAATCAACGGCTTCATGGAAGATAACAAAAAAGTTGGTACAATTTACTCAGATGTTACCTTATACAATACTTCATGTTATTTTTATTTCCTTTTACTTCAACACATTATTAAATATCATGGTTTCTGACATTCTTTTATACAGAGACCAGAGGATGCACAAGCTGGTTTTTGAAGATGGTGGATTGCCTGATGGTACTGAAGTAGCTTACTACTCTCATGGAAAGGTAGTTCAAATAATTCTGCACGCAGTACGTTCTTTTTACAGTTTCAGTAATGTAATTTTCTGCTGTCCATTGACAGAAATTACGTGATGGTTATAAAATGGGATCGGGAATAGTATGCCATTGCTGCAACATCCTGGTATAATTCTTCATTCTTAGGTTCATATTCCCTAATGTTCAGTGAGAAGTATTTACCATGTTCATCTGTTATGAGCAGGTCAGTCCATCTCAGTTTGAAGCTCATGCTGGTTGGGCCTCTCGTAGGAAGCCGTTAGTGTCTCTCAAACATCAGCAGTTTTTAACAGCCTTTTTGTGCTTACATTTAAAGACCTGATGTTGCATGTGTTTGATGCAGTTATATGTACATCTATACATCAAATGGGGTGTCTCTACATGAATTTGCCATTTCTCTATCGAAAGGTCGGAAATATTCGGCAAAAGATAATGATGACTTGTGCATCATATGCGCAGATGGTGGGAAACTTGTGCTTTGTGATGGATGTCCAAGAGCCTTTCACAAAGGTGAATTTTAAATTTATATGCAGATTGATGTCGATATGTTTTTTTTCTTGACAACCTTTCCAATTGAATCTTTTCATGTTGTTTCTTGAGATTCTTCCTTTTCCTTTTTATCTTTTTGATTCTTGTCAGCGGCTGCTTCTGTGTTTATACTGTTTTCATTAGCTACTTAACCCATTCGTTCTTGACGGGTTTGATTTCTTTGTCAAACAGTGGTATACCAATTTGTTTCGTCATATATTGGCAATTTTGATCAATGTCATTCGATTGATGTGCCATATCCTCATGGTGAATTTTGAGTGGGCTATATCTTCCCCCTTTCCTCTCTGGGCACCCTGTTTTCTTTCCTTAAATAATTGTTCCACTTCAACCACTTTACATGAATTAAGTTTAATGGATGTAGGAATATTTGTGTTTACATTGTAATGGTGCTGTGCTTACGTACTATTTTGACATACAAGCACGCTTTTGCTCTTATGTTGAGTGTGCATGTTTAGGAGATGGGGGTTTAAGCTGTGGAAGAATATATTGTGCGCAAGTAACGATTGAACTGTTGGCTTTGTTCTTTGTTTAAATGATGGCTGCTTCTCTAGTAGTAGGCAATACTTTTTATGGACTAATTAAATTACTATCTTGCATTATTAGTTTCTGGAAATTTCTTATATCTTGCATTATTAGTACTTGGAAATTTCTTCTAGCACTCTTTCCTAAGAAGCAGGGATTTGGAACGTAATTCGAATATGATATGATATGATACGATACAGATATGTCTATATAGCTTTTTAAAAAGAATTAGGATGCATATACGTTTATTAGAAGTTTTAATACCATTATTTATTTTCAATAATAAAATTATAGTTGTTAATTATTAACAAAATTTTATATATGCTAAGCCCTTGTTTCGTTCAAATTATTTCCAAAATACGTTTTTCTGTCTCTTATTTGCAATCACACATTCTACAAACCCAAAACTTTTCCTTATTTTTTAACCACACATTCTCCATCAAATCACTATTTCAAAATGCATTCTTGTCAAAAAAAAAGGGGGGCTCAAACAGTATAAAAGTTTTAGCCCTTGTTTGGTACACACACATTCTTTCAAAATATATTATTTCAAAATTCATTTTCAATTACATTCTTCAATAAAATAATATTTTACATCACATCAATGACTTTTCCTTACTTTTTAACCACATATTTCACTTCATATCACTATTTAAAATACATTTTTTCTTCAATAATATTTATCAAACACACCGTTAGTATCATTGTATATTTCCAATAATGAAATTATAGTTGTCAGCTATTAACACAATTTAATATATATTAAAAGATTTAATACTATTGCTATTTCCAAAAATAAAATTCTAATCGTCAATTAATTTAATACTCTAGTTGTCACTTATTTAATACTATGCCCCTATTTGGTGTACGTTAAAATTAGATTTTTAGTATATTTTGATAAAAGTTAATGGATTAAGTGGTTGAAATTTGAAAAGTTGTGGATCCAATTAAATATATGGTTTGATGGTTTTTAATTTTGACGTGGGTTATATATATTTCCAATAACAGGTGTAAACTGTGTAGCTACATATATTATCTTAAGATATGTTACTTTCTTTGAAACTGTTAATTAATAAATATTATATATTTTCAATAAGTTATTGATGATGATGATAATAGTTAACTATTAAATAAAAATACTTTGTCATTTATTGTCAATAATAATGAGTTTTAAAAGAGTTTAAAACTAATAAAACTTTTATTTTTCATGTATCATAACGTGCCCGACCCTTGTCATTTGTCATCTCACCATGCAGAATGTGCATCCCTGCAAAGTATCCCTCGTGGCAGATGGTACTGCACGTACTGTCAAAATATGTTCCTGAGGGAGAGATTTGTTGAACACAATGCCAATGCTGTTGCAGCTGGGAGAGTATCAGGTATCAATCCGATAGAGCAGATAACTAACCGTTGCATCCGTATTGTTAAGAACCCTGAAGAAGCTGAAGTGATAGCGTGTGTAATTTGCAGGTATTATTTAAAAATTATAAAAAATTCATTGTTTCCATCTATCTGTGATGTTATTTTGATTAACATTCGATAGATATCACCCTAGTTAATATTGTCATATGTTATTACTTGAACTTGTTTTCTATGTAGGGGCTACGACTTCAGTAAATCTGGTTTTGGTCCACGCACTGTTATACTATGTGATCAGGTACTCTTCCTTTTCTTGTCGTAACTTTTCTTTTTAATGAAGTGGCATAGATTTGGAGAACCACACTAAATATTTAACACCTTTTTCTAGTGTGAGAAAGAATATCATGTGGGCTGTCTGAAAAAATGCAAGATCGCTGATCTAAAGGTGTGCAAGTGTGCAATTAAAGTAACTTTTCGTTGTATGATATAGATGAGCTACTCATCATCTTTCTGGATCTGAAATTGATGCACCTTTGCGACAGGAACTCCCAAAAGGAAAATGGTTCTGTTCTGTGGATTGCAAGAGGATTTATTCTGCATTGCAGGATTTGTTGAATGCTGGGGAAGAGAAACTTCCTGACCCTTCCTTGGATGTTATAAAGAAGAAGCATGAGGGAAAATGTTCTGATGCTGGTGATGACTTCGATGTGAGATGGAGGCTTTTGAATGGGAAAATTGCTTCTCGTGAAACCAGAGTGTTGCTGTCACAGGCTGTAGCTATATTTCATGTAAGCATTGACATGCCAGATTTTGATGTTTGTTCTCCCTTTGTTTTTTTGTTTTTGTTTTTGATTTGTTTTTTTGTTTTTTTGGCTGCAAAATATGATAATTGACTTGCTTTTGGGTTCAGTGGCTAATGGGCATATTTGAGCTCCAAGTTTGCAGGATGTTTGTTCTTTTTATGCACACATTTTTATGAGCTTGTCCAAGTATTTAGTTAAATTAAATCAAACTTGCACAAGTTATGAAATGGTGGCAGCACTAATATTGCACAGATTCAGGATATTGGTAAGTATGTATGCAAAATCATTTGTACAGATGTTGATGCACATGTATGAGACTTTCAGCTGTCAAATGGGGTTTTGAAAATGGTTCAAGTTCTTCCCAACTTCCCATGATTTCGAATTCATTTTCCTCTCATTGGAACCCTACTGCTTTTGCATCCATATATTTTGATGAAAACATTTTTTGTTTTTGCTGATTTAAGTTGATATTGTTAATTCTGACTTGACCTTATTTACATTGTTTGTAGTTCTAGCTTGGAATTCATCCTAATGACCCTTTTTCTTTTACTCTGGAATCTCTCAAGTGAAGTTGGCATTGTTGAATTGTTTGACTTGTCTTTCAGGATTGTTTTGACCCAATTGTTGACTCAGAAACTGGACGTGACTTCATTCCATCTATGGTTTATGGGTAAGCATGAATTCTTCTGCACTTTGTCAAGCACGGTGTTTTTCTTGCCTATGTTGTTCCATCATGATTTCTTACTCTCTCTCAGAAGGAATATAAGGGGACAAGACTTTGGTGGAATGTATTGTGCAATATTGACAGTGAAGTAAGAATCATTTTTCCAATCCATGCTATATAATTTTTATGTTGCTGAGTATGTTCTCTGTTAACCAGTTTATTTTTCTGATATTGTAGCTCAACAGTTGTATCGGCAGGAATCCTTCGGATTTTCGGTCAGGAAATAGCTGAACTCCCTTTAGTTGCAACACGCCTTGGTAATCATGGGAAGGTAAGTTATTTTGTGGCTCATCAAGGATACTCGTTATGATGTAATTAAATTATACGATGGTCTTGACTTTTGAAATAGAAACTAAAACCAAGTAATCACTGCTTTATGAGAAGATCAAAGAATGCATGTTTTATTGATAATTTGCTGCAAATTCACAGTTCCTCATAAATGAAGAATGGGAAGTCATTTTTTATGATATGGAATTCTTTATTCCCCTAAAAAAGGTGCAATATGATTTCCAAGGGGAGAGGTGTTATTCCTGATAAGGGTGCACTTTTTTTTTTTCTTTGATGGCTCTAGTTATCTGTGAATTTGTGTTTATTTTCTTCTTTTTATTTTTATTTTTTTGACATCTTAAGAGATTTCTAGATTTCTCATAGCTATGTAATTTTTTATGTAACAGAATTTTGGCTCATGCAACTAATTTTAAAGATTTATGAGCGTATATCAAATATCAGTGCTTGCTGGCCACCCCCAGCAAAGCTCTCGTTCTTCCCTATCTTGAATATCGAGGGTTCTCTCAACATTTTTATTGGTCTCAAATTGAATTTATTTTGCCTCGTGAAGCTATCCACTGTCTTTTTCTCCATATTACAACTGAAGAATAAAGAAAGCCTGAAGACTTTTTATTATTAATTGCATAATAGAGTAGAAGGGCTGTAGAAAAAAAATTAACAAGCTCATGTCTTTCTATTATTTTTCTATTTTGTCAATTTACCTACCTGGCAAGTATGAGAGCAGACTAAATTCACGTTTTTCCTTTGTGTGCTCTTCCTACATGTGGAAGGCCTTATCTTGGAAATATGATGTTGATTCACATTAAAATGTACTGTCTGTTGAGCACGGGCTGCGACTAAGAGGAAGGTTGAAATTGGATAAGACTGTTGAAAATTTTAGCAGATAAAGTGTAGAGAAGAAATAGTAAATATCTTGGAAAAAAACATTTTTAGTATATGCAAGCCTCCCCAATTTTGCTAATATTGTGCACTATGTTTTGCTTCTCAATCACCTTCTCATGTGATGAAATTTCTGTGATAATTGTCAATTTCATTTTTAAAATTTGCTGCTGCCATCTTCCATCTGAAGCATCCGTTTTGCATCTTTCTTATCTATTTGTGCAGGGATACTTCCAAACCCTGTTCTCCTGCATCCAGAATTTGCTCTCTTTTTTGAACGTTAGAAGCTTTGTTCTTCCGGCTGCAGACGAGGCAAAGTCAATATGGACAGAGAAGTTCGGATTCAAAAATATACCACCAGAACAGGTGTGTGAATGTGGATATTAATCAGCAACCTGACCCGCCCCTTACCCCTTTCAGTTCCAAAAGAAGGGGAAACTAAAAGCACAACAATAATTAAAGCAGTTTTCACTTATTTACTCTGTTACTCATGATTTATCATTTTGTCTTGCAGCTTTTTAATTATAGAAGGATATGTTGGCAAATGATAAGCTTCAAGGGAACATCTATGTTAGAAAAATCAGTTCCAAAATGTCTTAGTATTAATCAAGATGAGGCAGATTCTGAAATGTCCCTGCGGTGATTAGCCAAATGAAGCCATTTTCTTTGCGGTTTTATAGGCTGATGTAAATGGGTTTTTTTATTTGTTTACATCTGTACAAGCTTTCGGGGCTGAATCCGAAGTTGTGGATTAGCGGTAGGTGGTAGCAGAAAAGGAATAGGGAACGAACACCTTGAGGTTTTTCATATTGCTGGAAAATGGTTGTGAATTGTAAAAAGTTCAGTAGCTTATTATTGGCATAATTTAGGGCAAGTTTTTTGATCTATTATTTTCCATTTTCGGTATTTATTTTTCTTGTAAATAATTATTTTGAAGAAACCCACTTCTGTTACTGAGGTACTTGTTTACTCTTTGTATTTTCTTTTGAACGTGAATGTGTATATGCTATATAAGATCGATACAGACTCCTGCATGACAACTGATGTTATTAGTAGCCGAGAAGCAGCTTTTTCTGTTATTTACTTTTTATGAGAAATTCTCTTGAATGTGTAAGATGGTAGAGATAATGATCGAGGATGTTCATGTGAAGTGTTGAGTTGGATGAATCTCCAGCAAGCTTATCGAATACTGTGTTGCAAAAAATGATTTCTTGCTACTTGGTAACATTGATAGCTGATGAACATTTTGTAATAATTCATGCTTTTGATGAGTTTTGGAAAAAAGTCATCACTAGTATTTAGTATTCAATATTGTACTTGTACCAAACACGTCCTAAATGTTTGTCTGAGTGAGCTTGTAAATGTACTAATAGATACTTTGTACATAAGAGGAAACAATTGAGAGAAGTAGAATTGCTTGCATCTGGTCTATGAAAAGAAATTGTATATGTTCGTAAAACTTAATCCTCAGTGTGGAAGGATTGCTCTACGATGTCCTGAATTAGAACTGATATATTGGAGTGTGCAGCTCCACCAGATTCCATTGCACTCCGTGAGATTTTCTTGAGATCTCTGGCCATGTTTCTTCTCTTTTCACCTTCTTCCGCTCCATCCATAAGCTGTTCTACAGCACTTTTAACTTGGTCTTTCTTCACGAGCACTCCAACTTTCTCCTCGTCTCCCCATCTAACTGGGAGCTCGACTCCTACCCGAACACCAATCCTCAGAACTTCGACAATAAATTTCTCATTGAAGAATTGTTCTGCAAACATAGGCCATGTTATCATTGGCACTCCAGAGCACACCCCTTCTATTGTTGAGTTCCAACCACAGTGTGTTACGAACCCTTTTATTGCAGGATGGGATAAGATAAGAATTTGAGGGGCCCAACCTTTGATCAAAAGTCCCCTCCCTTCAATCCTCTCCTCAAACTTCTCCTCCAATAACCATTTCTCTAACTCTGGAAATCTTTCTCCCGTTTTTATAACCCAAATAAATGGACGTTTTGATGCTTCCAAACCTAGTCCGAGTTCTATTAGTTGCGATGGAACTAGACGACACTGGCTGCCAAGGCACACGTAAAGAACGGACTCCGTTTTCTTGGAATCAAGCCATTCCAACAACTTTGTTTCATCGGTTGAAGCTTTATTCCCCCTCTCAAACTTGTCCAAGATATCCCTATTGCATAGAGAAACCGGACCGATACACCATACCTTTTTGTTGATAGCCTTACTGTATTCTTCCACACAACCATGCTCCAATTCTCGGACAGTATTCACCACCACCCCATAAGCACTCGATTCAGCCTCTTGCATTTCGTCCCTAATATCATCCAAATCCGGCAAAGTGACAAATGCTCCCGGTAACTGAGCTTTTGCTATTTCAACCCGCATGGGAATTCCAGGAATCACAAAGGGTTCTAAATCAGATTTTACAGAAAGATGAGGTTTGTACAATTTCACATAATGGGAACTTAGGAGTGAAAAGCAGCACATCCCATGAAAAACGAGCCGAGGTACCTTAAACTTATTGGCCATTTGAGATGTCCAAGAAAGGCACTTATCTGAAATTATGCAACTTGGAGGAAGATCGTGTTGCTGTAAGTACTGTTCCAATGGATGTTGTAGCTTATTCAGTCCACGGAAGAAATTCCTTATGAGGTTCCTCGAGGGGACGCTGTCAAGATTCTCACACCCCAGTGGCAATCCTACTTCTTCACAGGGAAATGGAATTTCTATTAGATTAACATGCAACCCTGTAGCTTGAGCGCGGCGAATACTACTGGCAAACCTGTACGCGTTGTGTGGGGTGGTGACTAAGCTTGAGACCACTCCATGCTCAGCTAATAACCTGGCCATATCTATCATGGGGATCATGTGGCCTTGAGCCAATAATGGGACGAAAACAAAGTGAAGTCTCCGTGGATTAGCTGCCATGGTTTCGGATAATTTTCTGGGATAAATTTTCCGGACAGGGAGTAGAGAAAAACATATTCTTAACCGGGATCTAAGGACTTTGCATTTATCAGTCTCTCGAAGTCTTTTTAAAGTTAGTTTGATTGGTTCCAACTTTGGATTTTCGCAATAAACACAAAGTAGTGGAGCCACAATTGGTGCACTTTGCTGCCATTTGACAGCATGGTTTGAGTGAAGTTTGATCGAGTCAATTCAAACGTGCATACTGGGACGAATTCTGCACAAACTGCGACCAGTTGTCCGACTTTCACGATTTCATTGGATTGAGGCAAAACTTATTAAGGGTCTGTTCGGGCAGGATTAAAATTTGATTTTAGTATAAGTAAAAGTCAAACAATCAATATCAACCACATCTTTCATGGGTCTCACATCTTTTCAGCCACACATTTCAAAAACTTCTATCACAATCTACTATAAATCTGATTTTAATCCACATCAAACACCGTTTAAAGACCGAATCAATTGTAATAAGTTTTTCTACCCACTTATGAATTATTTTAAGATATTTTTGTATCACGGCGTTGTTCTTTTTCGAAATGTTTGTTGTAACGTTCAGCTTCAATGGTGAGAAAAGTATATTCATCAATTAGACCTAAATTGAATACAAACAATTACTAGTGGCAGAATAAAGACAAAGTCAATCATGGTTCTCCTACTGAGTCTTTTATTTTGTATGGAGTAAAAAAAGTTTCTCGCCCAACAAAAACGGCAATTTGAAATGTGGAGCAAATCTTGTGGGGGATAAATATGTTGGTTGATGACTAATACGTAGTGGCATACCCCATCCACTCATTATTGTCGTGCGTGAACTTGACTCAGTCATGATGTAAGTCGAAATAGATTGATAGTGGGCATGTTTGTTAGGTTTTAATTGATTTTGTAATTGGCAAATTATGTGAACAAAATGACTTAATTTGATAGGATGTAAAAATTTAAGGAGTAATTTGCAATTTGTTCAAAAGTTAGTTAGTAGGTTTAGGATTTCAAATTTGGAACAAGGAAGAAAACGACGCAAATTTTCGCTGGACTGTCGCTAAAGGTTGGCTCGGGTTAAAAAAGTAGAAATATCGTCGCTAGACTGTCGCCTCTTCTTCGCTCGAGTGACAGGCTATCGCTCGACTGTCGATGTGCCCTCGCTCGAGTGACAGTGCTGTCCGAAAGATTTTTATTTCGTGATTTCAAGGCTTTTTACCCCGACCCATTCGTTTCTTGACCCACCTATAAATATCATAACTCACCTGTACGTTTTTCTAGGGTTGAACAATTGAGACAACTTTATCTGAGAGAGTGATTCATATAATTTTGATGATTTTTTTTTAATATACTCATAGAATCAGAGGAAGATCAATTGCTGATGGTGTTTCGGGATCACAAGATACCGATTGGGTGGATCATCTCGGATATAAAATGGATTAGCCCTTTTTCTTTGCATGCACAAGATACTGATGGAGGACAATTACAAAGCCTCGATTAAGCATCAACGCAAATTAAATCCTACTATGCAAGAGGTGGTAAGAAAAGAGGTCTTAACAGAGATTATTTACCCTATATCAGATAGGCATTGGGTCAGCCTAGTACAGGTCGTGCCATAAAAAAAGGGGGATCATAATAGTTCCAAATGAAAATAACGAGTTCATTCTTACATGCACAGTCACACAAACTCAACAATGCTACAAGGAATGATCACTTTCCCCTTTCTTTCATTGATAAGATGTTGGAGAGACTAGCGGGACATGCTTACTACTACTTTCTAGATGGTTATTCGGGGTACAACTAGATCCCTATAGCGCCAGATGATCAGGAAAAGACTACATTCACATACCCCTATGACACTTTTGCTTATAGAATAATGATATTCAGGTTATGCAATGCACCAGCTACTTTTCAACGTTATATGATGTTTATCTTCTCGGACATGGTGAGAAATATCATTGAGGTATTCATAGATGATTTCTCCGTCTTTGAGAAGTCATTCAACGAATGTCTTGAACATTTAGGTAAAGTGTTGCAGCGGTATGAGAACGCCAACCTTGTGCTAAACTAGGAGAAATGTCATTTCATGGTTCAGGAAGGGATCGTGTTAGGGCATTTGATATCAGCTAGGGGTATTGAAGTAGATAGAGCTAAAATACAGGTTATTGAGAAACTACTATCGCTGACAATGAAAAGAGTTAGAAGCTTTAAGGGTCATGCTCGGTTCTACCGTCGATTTATCAAGGACTTTTCCAAAATCTCGAAACATTTATGCAATTTATTGGAAAAATGGGCTCCATCTCACTTTTTTCGAGGATTATTTTACATCATTTAACACTCTAAAGGAAAAGTTGGTTTCTGCTCCAGTTTTGGCTACTCCAGATTAGTCATATTCGTTTGAGCTTATGTGTGATATCAGCGATCATACAGTGGGGACAGTGTTGAGTCAACGCAAAGAAAGAATCTCATATGACATTCCCTACGCCAGTAAAGACTTTGGATGAAGCTCAGGTAAATTATGCCACTACAAAAAATGAGTTGTTGGCAGTGGTATTCGCCTTTGACAAATTCAGGCCTATTTAATTGGGTCAAAGGTAATTATCTACACAGATAATGCTGCCTTGAAGCATCTTATGAGCAAGAAGGATGCAAAGTCGACACTTATTAGATGGATACTCTTGTTACAAGAGTTCGACTTGGAGATCAGAGATACAAAAGGGGGTGAGAATGTTGTTTTGATCACCTATCTCGTCTTGAATCAAAGAGTCAGGCCCTATAGATGAGATCAATGAAGTTTTCCCAGAACGGATGCTATTTCATATCATTACTACGCCATGGTAAGTAGATTACATAAATTGTTTGGCCAGCTCTATCATTCTACCGGAATACTCAAGTCTTCAAAAGAATAAATTGTTCAGTGACTTGAAACACTATTTTTGGGATGATCCATTTCTTTATAGAAGGGGTCAGGATCAGATTATACGTAGATGAGTACCGAAAGTAGAGCAGCATCAAATCTTAGAATCTTGCCACTCGATACCATATGGAGGTCATTTCGCAGCAATCAAGACAGCTGCAAAGGTATTAAATCAGGTTTTTATTGGCCTACGTTAACACTACTTTTGGGATGACCCATTTCTTTACAAAAGGGGTCCAGATCAGATTATACGACGTTATGTGCCTGAAGTATAACATCACCAAATATTGGAATCTTGTCATTCGGCACCATATGTAGGTCATTTTGTAGTAGTCAAGACATCAGCTAAGGTACTCCAATCGGGTTTTTATTGGCCTACGTTGTTCAAAGATGCACATTGTATGGTAAAAAATTGTGATAAGTGCCAAACGATTGGAAACATCTCTAGAAGGAATGGGATGCCCTTAAATAACATTCTAGACGTTGAGATATTCGGTGTCTGGGGTATTGACTTCATGGGGTCGTTTCATTCTTCCTACGGTCAACAATATATATTGGTGGCAGTGCATTACGTATCCAAGTGGGTTGAGGCTGTGGCTTTGCCAACTAACGACGGTCGTGTGGTAACTCAATTTTTGAAAAAGAACATTTTCACAAGGTACGGTACCCCGATGGCTATTATTAGTGATGGTTGGAAGCATTTCTGCAATCGTTTATTGGCTTCATTATTGGCTAAGTACGGAGTGAAACATCGTGTCGCAACCCCGTATCATCCGCAAACTAGTGGCCAAGTGGATATCTCTAACAGGGAGCTGAAAAAGATTCTTGAGGCGACAATCAATTCATCACATACAGATTGGGCTAGGAAATTAGATGATGCACATTGGGCATATAGAACATCATTTAAAACTCCAATTGGCATGTCTCCATATAGGTTGGTATTTGGAAAGGCTTGTCATCTACCAATTGAGCTCGAGTATAAGGCATATTGGGCAACATACTTGCTCAATTTTAATATGAAGGTAGTAGGAGAAAGATGGTTCTTCAATTTCATGAGCTCGATGAGTTTCGTTTGGAGTCATATGAGAATGCAAAGATTTATAAGAAAACAAAAACCCAAAAAATGGCATAATAATCATATACAGTAAAATGAGTTTGAGGTTGGTCAGCAAGTGTTGATGTTCAATGCACGCCTCAAGCTGTGTCTGGGAAAGCTAAAATCTGGGTGGTTGGGCCCTTTTATGATAGTGGTCATATTTTTGCATGGTGCTGTGGAAGTGGTGTCTCAAGATCAGCATTCAAAATGAATGGAAAAGAATTAAAGGCTTATTGGGGAGGTGACTACTCCAGTGAGAAAACAATCGAGCTATAGAATATAAACCAGCGCTTATTGGGAGGCAACATAATTCTCTTTCCTTTTATTTATTTAGTTTTGTTGCATTAGATTATGATTTTTATTACTTAGGTAGATTAATGTATAATCAACATCATTCATCTATTACATTAGTCACAAGAGTTTTGCATGTGTTTACTTGAGTTTCGAACGGGAATTGCATGAATTTGAGGGATGTTACCATTCTACTTAGGTAGAAAAAAATATATGCATGTGATTAAATGAAAAATCGATTTTTTTTGAACATGTTTATGTTTTAAATATTATGAATTTTTCTATTTTTGGGAGTCATACAACATATAATATTAGGTTTGACAAAAAAAATTCGAATGGGGCACGCCTAGTGGACCAGGGCGCTCGCCCTCACATGTAGGCGAGACACGCGCCTTTGGGGTGAAGGCGAGACAATTGGGTAAGGCGCGTGCCTCACACTCCACTAGGCGCGCGCCTCAGTCAAGTGAGGGATTTTAAAATCCCTCCATCCGATTTTTCCACCCCCATTTTCCCCTTCTTTTATTTTCTTTTTCCCTTTCCTCCCACACACCATTTCCTTATTCCACCTAACTCATGCAACTTACCCATTAATTTCTATAGAAATTTATCTGCAGTTCTTATGGTTTGTTGATGCGAGAAATTTACAACCACAAGTGTACTGTGTCAAGTTTTAATATAGTGAGAGTAGAGTATCATTTTCACAGGGATTGAAATCAAATCCTAATAATTCCAATAATTATAATAACCTTAATTTTATCTAAAAAACCAAAATAATTGAGTGAAATAACTAACTAAACTAATTTAATAAATTAAT
>CAIGRE010055346.1:0-19488 GCA_903798275.1 Fraxinus angustifolia subsp. syriaca | reverse complement strand
TTTTTTTTTTTTTTTTGGGATAAGGTAAGCTCTTTAATTGAGCTTATTTATGACACTTGGACTGATCATACTCTAACATCAGTAGTAATAGATAACATTATTTTAATATGTTACTTATAATTACATACATAAGTTTCATAAATATTTTATTGGTTAAAGTTAAAAATAAGCTAATCATTTACTTTTAAGTTTAACCAAATATGCTTACACGTGATTTCCATGTTGGGCACAAACATAACCCCAAGATTGCAAACACGAAATTTTAAGGTAATTATTGAGTTGTGCGTAGACGATGATGTGAATTCTAGATTTTTGCAAAAGTGATTTGATATGATTGATCACTTAACGAAGCTCCAAACTCCCAAAATAAGTGGAGTTAGGCACGGGCACCTATTACTTAATTATTTAATCAAACACTCAATACATGATATGAAGTAAATAGGTTTTATATACTTAGTTGGATGTGTAGGTGGTAGGTCACTCACATATCTCATTAATGCTTATAAGCATGTCTTAGTGATCTCCAAACGGGTTGGACCATTTAGGATTGGGACTACTCCATCTAGTCATACATACAGGTCAAACTGAAGCGGATCGATTCGGTTTGGTTCATGTATTTGGCCGCGATAATAAGCAAGTCATGCTAAATTGAACGATCTGGTCTAACGATTCATGAGGATCAACCATGTTTATTAAACCAAAAGTTTTTAAAAGCTAAGTTTTAAAAGATAGTTTGAGCTCACTTTAAAGAATATTCATTTTTTTCAATTATATCTCATTTTATATCGTATTAATTTTTTTCTAAAAACATAATACTGATGGGGTTGGACCGGTCCACGATATGTTCACAAGCCGGGTTTGATTCACAACTTTAAAATATGATTTGATGACTTGACTTGAATCCTATATTTAAACTAATTGATTAGATGCATAAAAGATTTGGATGAAGGTGGGATAGTTCGAACCAATCCGCCCATTTTCACAAAATATGCTTTAAAACTACAAGAAAAAATAGCATTAGCAAGTTTTGAGTGAGACCACGTTATACACATTTGAAATAATTTAAGATATGCCAAAGAAAAATTACAAGACTCACCCATGTAATACAAAGAATTGTATATTCATACAAACACCAACACCAACACCATGTCCATGATTGGTGTTTCCAACAATAATCGAAGAAAAGATAGTGGATATTTTTCCAAGAGTTAGGTTACAAGATAGTCATGTATTTCTTATTTCTAGGGCAATTTTTCCCCCTTCTATTATATTTTTTTTCTTTCAATTAACCTACTTAGAAAGATGATTTTGTACAAGTAGGTTAATATATGCATGCGTGACATTGTCAACCTATCTGTACATGTAGAGTTCTTTTTCTTTTTGATTATTTGAAGTTGATAGTAGATTTTTTTTTTCAACAAATTTATTGCCAAACATGGAATGATTTGAATCTAAAAAGATGAGTTTTCTCTCAAAATTGAAGAACGAGAAGTTAAATGTCAAAAAAAAGATTGAAACCAAACTTATCCCTTAGGTTGGGGACTGGAGATGCAATTTGCTCTAATCTTTAGATATTTATTATCCGTTAAAATTACTATTGTTTTTTTATAAGTTAATTATAAGTAAAAGTATAGTGTTATATTTGGTAAAAAATGACTTAATACAACCATATTATCCTAGTGACTATGCAAGGAACACTTATGGATACATAAATGGTGATATGTGTATGTATGGTGACTTTATGGATATGGTTTAGGAGATGATTCTTACAAGTGCATTACGAGAAGGACAAAGACACATTAAAGACAAATTCTTTTATCCATTGCATTTTGATTATCGCACCCTGAGCAAAAACCAGCTAAAGAGTATTTTGTAGAACTAATTTTATTGAATCAAAGATAATGCACGAGATGGAAGCTCTCGCTGTATATATAGATGCAAGAGAAAAGCTATTGTCCAATATCAAGTAGACAACACATCAAGGGGGGAAAAACGGAAATAACAAAAACGTAAAAGGCAAAATACATGACTCTAGGCTATCTGCTATTATTCGTCTTCTTCCAACTGATATTGTCAACACCCTTCCAGCTGAGTTTGTCAACAATGGTGATTATTCTTTCATCCCCACCCCCACCCTCACCCTTCAAGTCGGAATTGGTATAAATCACCCAAGCCCAACTTGGAGAGAAGAAGAGCAAATTGAGGGAGAGCAAGCGGTTTAGTAAACAAATCAGTAAATTAGAGACTGGAGGGAACAAATTTGGGTAGAATAAAACCATACTTAAACTGAGTTCGTACGACGTGGCAATCAATGTCCAGATGTTTGGTTCGTTCATGAAAAATGGGATTAGTTGTAATGTGTAAGCAGCTTTGTTATCGCACCATAATGGAATAGGAGTTAAAAATGGAATGCAAAGCTCGTTCAGAATGTAGGAAATCCATTGCAACTCACAAATAGTACTTTCCATACTTCGATACTCTGCCTCAGCTGAAGAGCGGGATACGGTAGTTTGTTTTTTTGTTTTCCAAGATATCAAAGCTGGTCCCAAAAAAATGTAATACCACGTGCGATTTCCATGTATCAAGACAGGAACCCCAATTTGCATCACAATAAGCCTCTAAATTGAAGGAATTCTGGGCAGGGAAAAACAGGCCCTTGGAAGGACACCCCTTGAGATAACGAAGGAGATCCAGAGCAGTATCCCAATGTACCTGACAAGGAGCGTTAACGAGTTGGCTTAATTGCTGAACTCCATAAGTGATGTCAGGTCTGGTTAAGTTTAAATAAAGGAGTCGTCAAACCAATCTTCTGTATTTTTCAGGATTAGAAAGCAAAGAACCTGCTAGCGCTATTAATTTTGTGCCCTTTGGTATAGGAACCAGAACAGATTTGGCACCAATGAGTCATGCATCTTGAATGAGATCAACAATATACTTCCTCTGATTAATATACATACCCTCTGCACTCCTTGCAATTTCCAACCCCAAGAAATATTTCGCATAGCCTAAATCCTTGATAGTGAAAGCTTGGTGTAAGAAATGTTTTGTGTCAATAATATCCTCTTCATTCGAGCCTGTGATGAGAACATCATCAACATATACTAGGAGAAAAAGAATTTTCTGGGAAACATGTTCAGTAAATAAACAATGATCATGGGCTGATTGATGGAAACCGTAATTCTAAAGCTGAAGACATAATTATATGTTCCATTGCCATGAAGCCTGCTTTAACCCATATAAGCTCCGCTTGAGCTTACAAACTTGCCCTGGTAAAGCCTTGTTGTAACCCTCAGGTGGCTTCATATAGACCTCATCATCTAAGAAACCATGAATGAAAGCATTATTAATATCTAATTGGTAAATAGGCCATCCCCTTCTAGCCACAATTGCGAAAATCATTCTAACTGTAACTAATTTAGCCACCGGCAAAAAACTGTCAAAATAATCAATTCCTTGCATTTGATGATACCCCTTTGCAACAAGCCTAGCCTTGTATCTTTCCACTATTCCATCGGCGTGGAATTTGATTTTGTATACCCATCGTGAACCAATAGCTTTCTTGTTAGGTGAAAGATTGGTTAACTCCCAAGTTTGATTAATCTCCAGTGTATCAAGTTCACGCTGCATAGCTTTAGTCCATTCTTCATTTTTGATGGCTTGATTATATGAATCAGGTTTCTAAGCAATTGATACATTTGCCAGAAAAGCACTATAGAAAGACGTAAGTTTTGGAGAAATAATATGGGGAAAAGTAGGTGGAGTATACCCAGTGTGAGGTGAAGAGATCCCTTTGCAGCATGAAGTAGCATCAGCAATTGGCAAATCTTGTA
This sequence comes from Fraxinus angustifolia subsp. syriaca, assembly GCA_903798275.1. Classification (NCBI taxonomy): domain Eukaryota; kingdom Viridiplantae; phylum Streptophyta; class Magnoliopsida; order Lamiales; family Oleaceae; genus Fraxinus; species Fraxinus angustifolia. The sequence continues at coordinate 15,658 of CAIGRE010055346.1, read as the reverse complement.
TGGCAGTCACATTGGTGATGTAGTCTTGCAACCGGGATGGTTGAGATTTAGTCCTAGCACTGTGTCTAAGAACTGGAACATGCAATTGAAGATGAGGTAAAGGTTCATCAAGAGAAGGTTCAGATGGGGATTGATTTTCGGGGAAAGGAACCTGAATGAGGGGAATGGAGTCGAGACAACATCAGGAGAAAAAGTAGTATTTTGTTGTGTTTCAACAAGAGATGAAGTGTGTACTGAATCTGTGGCAACATCATTTTGTAAAATTACCATATCCAGATCATCATCAGAGTTTAGAAATAGAGGTAAAAAATGATAGAAATCACTAGATTGATGTTTAAAGGGAAATATGGACTCAAAAAATTCGATGTCCCTGGAGATATGTATCTGTTTAGTATTAATATTGAATACCTTAAAACCCTTCTGACCAGGATTGTAGCCAATAAAAATACATTTGTGAGACCTTAAATCAAATATGGTTTTGTGTGGTTTGGTATTTGCAATGTAGCACAAGGAACCAAAGGTCTTAAATAAAGAGTAATCTAGTTTGTGTCCAAATAACTTCTCAAAGGAGCCTGTCATTGGAGTACATGGGTGGGTAGTCTGTTAATGATGAATGTGGCCATTAACAAAGAGTATGTCCAGAGTTTTTTTGGCAAACAAGCTTGATACATTAAGGCTCTAGCAATTTAGAGTAAATGTTTGTGTTTTCGTTCAACCACCCTATTTTGTTGGAGTGTATAAACACATGTTCTGTGGTGAATAATTCCAAACATTTGACGGACAATTTGACACTCATGACTAAGAAATTTAGTCTCGTTGTTACTTCTTGTGCACTTAACTTCTTTGTTGAATTGTGTTTTAACCATTCGAAAGAAATTATCCAAGGTTTTTGCAACTTGTGTCTTATACACAAGTAGGAAGGTCCAAGTATATCAACTATAATCATCTACTATCGTAAGCATATATGGTGTTGCTGTGAGTGAAAACTGTCTATAAGGTCCCCAAAGATCAATGTGTATGAGGTACAAAATAGCTTGTGTATGAATGGAGATGATAGGAAAAGGATTCCTCTGCTATTTAGCTTTATGACACACCTTATAGTGTTTAAGGAGATCTGATTTCTTTGGAAGATGCTTAAGGAAATCTAAGTATTGCATAGCATGACATGATGCATGCCCAAGTCTATAATGCCACTCAAGAAATCGATCAGTGGGTGAAGAATCAAAAAATTTATTTATATTAATTATCTGATTACAAGAAGTAGTATATTTAGGAAGTTTGGATTGTGCTATCAATTTATTTCTACTTCTACTTTCTTGGAAAATGAAACTAAACTCATTTAACAAATATAACTTCCCTAAAAGCTTGCCAACTACCAATACCCTTTCATTCTGTAGGTCCTACAGTAGACAAAAATCAGGATAGAAGGTTAATTTCAAGCTTGATATTTTGGTGATTTTAGGCACTGACAGAAGGTTGAACTTGAAACTAGGAACATATAAGGTATCTGTTGGGTGTAATTTGGGTTTCAATTCAACATTTCCAATGTGGTTAACTGTTCTATTTGATCCATCAGGTAGGCAAATAAGAGTGGGTTGTGTTGCAGGAGTTAGCTTGTCATTAAATTCAAATCAGTGCAAATGTGATTGCTGGCTCCTGTATCAATAATCCAGGTTCCTGGCTTCACGTGATCAAGCACAGCTAAAAAGAATGATAGGAGCTCATACCTGCATATTCCTTAATGTGGGCAAAATTTACCTTATTTTCAATTTCCATCAGTTTCCTTCCTTTCAAGACTTTCAGCACTTCTTGTGTTACCAGATTAGCTAAGTCTATGGACGTTGTCACATCTACTTTCCAGTTCTAATTAATCTGACCTCCCTCAAAATCCAAAGGTGTGTCAACCATACTAGCCCATCTCCAAAATTTCTAGCTCTATGTTCCTTTGGTATTTTGAACCACTCTGGATATCCTATCAACTTGAAACACCCATCCCTTATATGACCTTTCATATTGCAGTGATCACAGTGATATAGATCTTTCTCATTTCCAAATCTTCTATTATTTCCTATGCCTATACCATGCCTTATAATATTTCTGTTAACAACATCTCTACCTCCGTATCCCTCTTGTAATCCATGGATTTAACAAGCATAGCCGTATTATCATTTGAATCAGGGAAACAATTGTTTACCTCTCTCTGTTTTTCTACTCTCAGCACCATAGAGTATGCTTTATTGACAAAGGGAAATGGATCTATCACCAACACTTGATTTCTTATGTGATCAAAGGTATCATTCAATCCCATCAAAAATTGCATCAACTGATTGGAAGCAGTCAGATATGAGATTTCCTTAGAAGCTGAACAAGTGCAGGTAGGTATTGGCATCAAACACGTTAATTCATCCCAGAGTTTTTTTAGTTTGGTGTAATACTTCTCAACAGTTAAAACTCCTTGTGAAATGCTACTGATTTCTCTTTGTATGGTATAGCATCGGGCCATTGCACTCGCCATATCTCTCTTTCAATTCCAACCATAAACCTTTTCTGATTTTGTATAGATAAATGCTTCAACAATATCTTTAACAATGGAATTCAGCAACCATGACCTAACCATACAGTCTACCCGGATCCATTGCTCAATTTTAGATGTATTCTCTGTAGGTTTATCACATTTTCCATCAATGAAACCTAATTTCATCTTAGCTCCTAATGCTATGATGATATATCTACTCCAACTAAGATAATTTCTACCAGTTAATACTGAGGTAACTAAAATCATACCAGGATGATCCGAATTTTGAAGATCAAATGGGTCTCTATTTGAATATTCCTTTTCAGCTGTTTCATTCTCGGTTTCTCATCCAGAGCTATTTTGAGCCATATTTCACTTAGCTAATCAATCAATTTCTTAAACAAAAAAAAAATTTGGATTCATGGCCTGCTCTAATCCATGAGCAAAAACCAGCTGAAGAGTATTTTGTAGAACTAATTTTATTGAATCAAAGATAATGCACAAGATAGAAGCTCTCGATGTATATATAGATGCAAGAGAAAAGCTATTGTCCAATATCAAGTAGACAACACATCAAGGGGGGGAAAACGGAAATAACAAAAACGTAAAAGGCAAAAAACACGACTCTAGGCTATCTGCAGTTATTCGTCTTCTTCCAACTGATATTGTCAACACCCTTCCAGCTGAGTTTGTCAACAATGGTGATTATTCTTTCACACCCTGGAGGTTAGATCCAACCTCACTCCTAAGTTGTACTCTATTTATTTTATTAGTAAAACGCGTCATTACTAGTTGTTTGATTAAAAAAAAATCAACTTAATAACAGTTACTTAATAGAGGGAGTCTATCACTAAGAACTTAACGCTACACCATAATAAGACTCGAACTGTGTTAAGCTTTGCAACTGGAGAAAATGTTTCCTGGAAGTCTATACCATATGTCTGAGTGTACCCTTTTGCGACCAAATTTGCCTTATATCGCTCAACTTTACCTATAGCATCATATTTCACAGAAAACACCCACTTGCAGCCGACTGTTTTCTTCCCATTTGGTAGTTCTACCAACTTCCAAGTTTTAGTGGTTTCTAGGGCTTTCATCTCAGTTTCCATGGCCTCAACCCATTTGGGATCCTGCAATGCTTCTCCCACAGTGTTCGGTACTCGAATTTTCGATAATTCTTTAGTGAAAGTTTGTACTAAGTTGGACAATCCTTCAGTGCTGGTATAGGTAGATATGGCATACCCTTCTTCACTATACCGCTTTGGTCGTACATTTCGATTAGTCCGTATAGGATACCTTCTTTCAGAGATGAGAGAACTTACCTCAGGAGCATCCTCGGGAGAACTCGAGCGTGGTATATCCTCTGGATCCTCGTGTGACTGTATCACCTCTGCTTCTGGTCTTTCTTCTCCATCTACTAGTGTATGATCTGTATCCCCTGATACACGGTCCAGGTCCTCTGGTATACGGACTGTGTAATCTTCTGTCCGGTCCGTGTCGCCAGACGCATTTCCTGGTGGTTGGCCAATCTCCCCTGATATATGGATTGTATTGGTGTTCTCCTGATTATCCCACCATACTTGGTGATTCGGTTCCTCTTGTATTGGTACTGGGGTTGTTTGGTCTTTGAAACAAGATTCACTCTCCAAGAAAGTAACATCCATTGTCACATAGGTTTTTCTGGTTTTTAGGTCAAAACATTTATACCCTTTCTGATTGTTCCCATATCCAATGAACATGCATTTAATTGCACATGGTTCTAACTTTGTTCGCTTCTCTCTTGGAACATGCACATATGCTACACAGCCAAAAATTTTAGGTGCCAGGGTCAAGATTGAAGGGATTTCTACAAACGAAGCCAGTTTTTGCAATGGAGTAAGAAAATTTAGGGTTCTTGAGGGCATTCTATTCATGAGGTATACCGCAGCAGATATAGCATGGTTCCAGAAATTTTGAGGCACATTATTTTCAAACAATAGTGATCTAGCAATTTCTAAGATATGCCTATTTTTCCTTTCTGCCACTCCATTTTGTTGAGGAGTACCAACACATGATGTTTCATGTACAATTCCATTATCTCTAAAAAATTTCCTCAAGAAATTATTCACATACTCCCTCCCATTATCGCTTCTAAGAATCTTAACCTTTTTTCGAAATTGTCTTTGGACCAGATTTAAAAAACCTAAAAACACATGTGGCAACTTCATCCTTAGTTTTTAAGAGATATAACCAGGTCATTCGGGTACTATCATCAGTAAACAAAGCAAACCATCTCTCTCCATTAATAGAGGTAACTGGAGCTGGACCCCACACATCAGAATGTACTAAATCACAAAATTCCAAATTTTTAAAACACGTACTAGGATACGTGTTTCTATGACTCTTACTTTTAATACAAGTTTCACATGAAATTTCATAATTTGATACATTAACCCATAATGACGGAAACAACTTTCGCATATAACCCACAGACGGGTGCCCTAACCTCTTATGCCATAACAAAATATTATTCGTCTGAACACTCTGTCCGGTTAAACATGCAGATCCAACACTCACATCTTCAAGGTGATACAGTCCATTGTGCTTAATACCACGCCCAAGTATCTCCTTCGTTAGGATGTCCTGAAAAATGCAAAAATTTGGGTACATTAGAACAACACAATTTAAGTCTTCAGTTAATCTTGCCACTGAGATGAGTCTTGTGGTCAGTGAAGGAACTAGTAATGTTTCTTTTAGACATAGAGATGGAGTAGCAGTAACATTTCCCGACCCTATAACTGGTGATTTAATCCCATTCGCACTCACAATTTCTTTCCTGTTTGATTCGTGGATTTTGTCTAGATCAGAATCTAAATAGGTCATGTGATCAGTTGCTCCCGAGTCTATTACCCATTTTTCTAGATTATGTGCAATAAAAGCATTACCTTTCTCGGCAAAAACCTCTGTACCTTCAACAAAATTGGCTAGTGTCAGAGATGCCTGGCCTTTTTTGCTTGCTCCCTTTCTTTCCTTCAACTCATGCCACCAGTCTGGATATCCATGCAGTTGAAAACACGTCTTTCTAGTGTGCTTTGGGTTGTGGCAGTGGGTGCATCCTCCTCCTTCGACCCTTTTTCCTTTTCCCTGGTTTGTTTCAGTTTTAAGAGAAAGTGATACTTCAGATGCGCTGGCCGTGTGACTACTTGTGCGGTCCGTGTTCCAGCTTGTACGGTTTGTGCCCTTCACCGCCATAACAACTGGGTCTGAGGTATTGTGGCCGCACATCACCTTTTGCCTCATCTCCTCCCGTCTAACTCTGGCATACGCTTGCTCGATAGTTGGAAGAGGCACCGTTTGGATTATATCGGCTCGAATGCTATCCAAACGATCATCTAGTCCGGCAAGAAACTTGTATACTCGATCTTGTTGGACCCATAGGTTGTGCTTCTCAATATCCCCTGTGCATGTCATGGGGTTTGGCCTTTTGAAGTCGATTTCCTTCCACAACCCCTGTAATTCATTATAGTATTTTTCCAATGACCCCCCCTTTTGATGCAACATATGAACCCTTTGTTGAAGATCATAAATTTGAGAGGAATCACATCCATCAAAAAATGTTGTAGCTAAAGCATCCCATACCTCCTTTGATGTGGAATATCGATGGAAATTACCAATCAGAACTGGGTCCAAGGAATTTAGAATCAAACCTTTCACCATTGAGTCGTGCATCTTCCACTGCTCATATCCCACATCGTCTACTAGGGGTGCTGGTTTTGCGCCATTCACATATCCCAACTTGCCCTTGCCGGCCAGATGCGTCTCCATCATGGACAACCATAGTCCATAGTTGTTTCCGTCAAGTTTGACGAGGGTCGAGTTAATCGGTACTTCAACTGGCACGGCCGCCGCCTTCTGTGTGGAGAGAAGTTCCTTCAACGCTTGAAGCAGGGTCATGTCAGCGCTGGGGTCTGGGTTCTTCTCTTCACTCGTCTTCATACTAGGGTCGTCCATCTCAAATCGTCAACGTCAGATCTACGCCTATTGCTCTGATACCATGTAGAATTTCGTAACTATGTATGTGCACAGAAACTGGAAATAGGAAATAGACACAAGATTTACCGAGGTTCAGCACCAATTTGGTGCCTACGTCCTCCACACCCACACACACACTTTTTCTATTATTTTCAGAACGATTGTTACAGAGAAGAGAGGAGAGTTTTATAGAGAGATTGGAGAGATTTGTTTCCTATTACAATTATCTAAAATAGGAATATAATAAATCTGATTACAAGAATGATTTCACAGCTGTTGCCTTCCTTCTTTGAAGATATGGTCCAAATAGGCAACGATATGGACCACTTTCAACAAATTAAAATTCAAAATATGACCGTTATTGAGTCTCACTCGTCTAATAAAAGTCAACCATAACGGTTAATTTTTCAATTTTAATCTGATTTTAATATTTACCAAACAGGTTATTAATGTCCAATGCATCTAAAATTGCGTACCAAAAAAGTGAGAAACAAAAAATAAAATAAAATAGAATAGAATTAAGTTTTAAAAGGATTAAGCGGGGGCAATAGTCAAAGTGTGATAAATCAAGTAGATTAAGGATAGTGCATCAAGCAATTCTCAAAGGTTTGAATAAGTTGAAGTCAAAATGTTCCCCATGTGCTATGCTAATACAAAATTCATGCATCAAAACAGAGGATTTGAAAAGCATGCGGATTGCAAGCACAATCAAATATTATAATAAGTTTAAAATATTATGTCTCTAACTATATAATTTAATTAAAAGTAGATTATTTGGAGCTTTAGCTAGGTTACATTAACCTTACATATAAAAATTAGGATACGACAGGTATTTGATGTAGAACATGGATCGAAAATATTGCCATGAGGAGATGTGCTTTATTTAATTTGTCACAAAATTAAATTATTTGTATTTTTGGTTATGTTTGTATAAGCAATTTATAAGGTTCTTGATTTTATTGAATTTTGACTTAATTTGACATACTTCATATTCTTTTGAACTTACTATAATTTGTAATAAAAATCTATCCATCACTTTCAATATGTTTTGTGTTCTTGATTAAATATTATTAGATAATATTAAATAACAAATTAGTTACAATATAAGTACTGTCTAAAATTCAGTACGATTTAATATTATGTACCAAACATGCAACAAGGCACGCAAAAGAGAGATTTAGAGTTGTATCTCAAAATAATATTTAATTAGTTGGAAAAGGTAATTCATCTCTTATAAACTCAAGACCATTTAACATCCAATCAATTAAAGACTTTTGCTACACTTGCCCGACAATTACTAGAAAAGTATCACGTTAGCTCAATCCTATTCAAGCGATGATATAACATATATCCCAAATCAAGAACATTCGTAAACTTCATCACATAACTTTTTGACAATTCTGCTACTTGTACAATCTGTTTGATAGATTGTTTGATATGTGAATTTTTTTATCTATCAACCAATCTGGAAAAATGTCTGTACATGTAGCACAACTTACTTTTTAATGCATTATGGCCATCGTTTTGTGTCACAATAGCATTGAGAGTCAACCGTGAATTCATGTTGCACTTTCGCACGCGCACGTTTTTTCATCGAGAGAGAGAGAGAGAGAGACCCCGTGGGAAGGCACGGGAGCAATGGAAGTGCTCTAAAAAGATGAAATTTCGTGACTTCTTTTCCTTTATAAAATGCCCGTTGGGTCATAATTAGACCCTACCCACTTTTTTCTTCCACGAAAAGACAACGGTAAACGTGCTTTAGTAATCATATTTTCTCTTTCTTTTTCCTCCATTATTAAAACGCGACTTTGCCCATCCAATTCTCATTACATATCAACCGAGGAAGCTTTATTATACTATGTACACTAGATTACGATTTCATTTCATTATGCATTCAAATTGGAATTGTTAGATTCATGATTGGAAAGTTGTGACAACTTTAATTATGAGTAGATCAAATAAGTACGTGATTTATAATGTTCAAAAAAGTTTTGAAAATTACATGCTTCGTAAAACTCAATGTCACCCATTATTTTCTATGAAGTGCCAATCACAACCAATATACGTTAAAAAATTGTTGATTATTTTTATTGTAGATATTTTTCTTTTTTTCACTTCTTTTGTATGTGAAGTTTTATAGATTTATGCATGAGAGAAAAAACCAAACTAATCAAAAAATTTAAAAGGGTTCGAGATTTTCGCAAACTTAAACCTAACACGGTTTAATACGGTTTTAAACCGTGATTTAGCCTTATATTTTTTCCTGCTTGCTTTATCCACACTAATTCACTGATTATGTAATATTTTCGTACATAAATTGGCGATTAAAAAAAACTATATGATACTATGTATTTAAATACCAATATGATCAACAATTGGATTATGAAATTAGGGTGGTCAATTAATTATTGGTATTAGACAATTGATCAAATTACCAATTTGTATTAATTGTTAATTTAAAAAAATGGAGATTAAGATTGTAATTTAACTGTATAATTTGTGACAAAATTTAGAATTATTTAATTTTCAAACAGTCCAGTTTGGCCTATTTCAAAATTGTTCCGTAAAAAGAGTTCACGCAATACCGAACCAACAACTTAAAAAAAAAAACGATTTCGATTCAATATTCGAGACGATTTTTGCTTACCGTCCAAGTTTAAGAAAAATGAAGAGCTAGAAAACATCTTTATAAATAACTAATATTTATGATACTTTTCTCATTGAGATTAGAAAATAAAGAGCCAGGTTTTTTATCATTACTTTTTTATATATTTTTTTTTTATTTTTTTTTTGCAATTTATTTGACTTAAATATATAGCAATTAAAGGATAAAAAAGAAGTGTTGAATGGGAATGATTGACCAGTAAGTTCGGTGTATCAAGGCAAGAAATGAGAGATTAAGATTGACTCGACTCCACCCTCACGTGTCATTCCATTTCCAATACATTATATTATTGGAGTGCTTCGGACCCTCCATTAATGAATTTTCTAACGATGATTCCTTATCCCAAGATTTACATAATATAAATTGGAATTTGCTTCTATCGTGGTGAAATCAATGAATACGTTCTATTTTTTGCATTCATTTAAGGTAAAAATAAGGAGTTGAGATCTGTTGTCCATTTTCTGATGTCCACTCAATTAATTATTGACACATTATTTTAATTAACATGTCTAACTTTTCTCTAATTACTCCTCATACTTAAAAATATGTGATATTTTAATGTAAATTAATTATGTGTCAATAATAAATTGGTGGACAACAAATTAGAAAACAAAAATTGAACAGTGGATCAATGTTTCGTGGTACACAATAAAAAATTTCTTTGTTTAGTCCATATTTGTTTACCATTATTTCAAAACTATTTTTTTCTCAAATTCATTTTTAATCACATATCCTTGCAATAAAATATTTTATACGTAAATTTAAAAAAAAAAATTCTTACTTTTTTAATCACACATTTTTCAAGAATTCACTATTTTGAAACTTATTTTCCTACTTTAATGGTAGATAAACATGAGCTTAATTATAAAAAAAATTAAATTAATTTTAGTTAACCACTTAGATCCTATTTAATTGACCGCCATATTATTACTACATGCGATAGTGGTACAACATGAATCTATTATCTATTTATGAAAATACCACTAAGTAAACATTTATTGAAAAATAATAGATCACACTTCAAACGAGGTTTATGTTAAGATTTGAGGTTCCACCTTAAAAGATGGACTTTATTAAAGGGAGTAATGCAAACTCTTATAAATTGGTCTATATTTTCATCTTTATTCGATGTGAAATTTTATTCCTTAACATATCACAGCAAGATGGTGGCTTGTTTAAGCAGACTAATCTTGAGATTTGTGTGCTCAACTTCTTTTTTTTTTTTTTCATTTTTATTCGATATGGAATTTTATCCCTTAACAGTTTAGACATGTTATTGCAACCCGAGCCAAACAAAGTGAATTAATTAGTTGAGATATAACCATCAATGAATTGTAAAATAATTAAAAGTGAAATCATATAAAAATAATAATTATTTATCAATCAATGACAAAGATGTAATCCTATATTAATTGATTCCCTAATCCCCACCATTCATCATTATAAAAATCCCACTTTCTTCCTCCACCGTTACAAGACCACCAACCAGTTGATACATACAGCCCCTATATCTCTATCTCTTCCTACAAAAACTGCACAAAATCAAATTTTAATTGTACTACTGTGTCTCTCTAGCTCACTCACGTGTAACTGACTACACGCAAATTCTTGAAGAGAGATGTTTGAAACTGCGAAATATTTGATCGGTGCCGCCGGCCCAAGTGGTTTTGGCTCCAAGTCTACCGCAGACCAAGTCACCAGCCACTACCCGGAACTTCACTCCATTACTGCCATTATTACAGGTAAAAGTAGAAATTGATATTAAAGTAGCGCGAAATTTTAGGTTAACTAAAATTACTTCATAAATTTACAATAATTTAAGTGTGCAGGAGCCACGTCAGGGATCGGGGCTGAGACGGCTAGGGTTCTTGCTAAAAGAGGAGCCCGACTTGTGTTGCCGGCTCGGAGCATGAAAGCCGCCGAGGATACTAAGGCTCGTATCTTGTCGGAGTTCCCGGGGTCGGAAATTATTGTTATGGCTCTTGATCTTAGCTCTCTTCATTCTGTACGAAAATTTGCTGCTCAATTTCACTCTCTCAATTTGCCTCTCAATCTCCTCATGTGAGTACTTTCTCTCACTCTTTTGAGCGTGCATGCAGCTCATAAATCTTTTTCTTGATTTTCCGTCGGGTTATCAAGTCTTTGATATAAAGAAAATGAACCATATCTCTTCTCTAATAGTTTAAGGTTTTCAGACGAAATGTTTAACCAGTTCCCTGTGTGATTAATTCAGAAACAACGCCGGAAAATTCTCTCACCGGCATGCCATATCTGAAGATGGAATCGAGATGACTTTTGCCACTAATTATCTAGGTAAACTTTCCTATAAAACCTGCCAGTATATAGATATATAAACAGCATGTATAAGCCTCTGTTTGGAAAGAATTATAAACAGTTTAATTTATAAATAAATAGAAATAAGTGATGAATAAGTGAGTTATAGTTCTAAGTCGATTAAAATGTGTGGTTGAAAATAAAGTTTGACTAATTATAATTAATTTATAAACAATTTATAAGTTTGCAGGCACATATATACGACATATTAATTATTTTTGTATGTAAATTAGGTCATTTTTTGTTGACAAAACTATTGCTGAAGAATATGATCGAAACGGCAGAAAAGAGCGGCGTTCAAGGAAGAATAGTGAATGTATCTTCAAGCATTCATAGCTGGTTTTCTGGCGATCCCATTAGTTATCTTTCATTGATAAATAACAAAAGGTACAATTTATTTTACCAATTTTTCTTAATATATTTGAACATTTATTATAATTATTTGGTGTCATTTCATCAATCTTATCAAATATGACATAGATGCATGTTTGATATGCATTATTAGATCGTATTGAACAGAAAAATAGAAAATACCTTAACTTTTTTATATATATAATACTGTTACTCGCTTATTAGTTCAAACATTTCAGAAAATTAAGTCGTTGTTTGGTGGGGACTAAAATTAGATGTTAATAAAAAATTTATAAAAATTGATGAAATATGTGATTGAAAAGTTGAGAGTCCCATAAAATATATAATTAAAATTGATTATTGATTTTGATTTTGATTTATATGGAAGATGGGCTAAATCGATAAATCAAATAAAAGATTAGAATAGATAAGTAATGATAAAAACACATCATACGACATCGTTCACGTGAAAGCGGAAAGCTACAAACCGCAGCAGTGAAATGATAACTGGAAAACAAAAATTCTGTCTCCGAGAATTTAAAGCTCTCAAACAAGTGAATTTTATCATTCAGATCCAAACCCACTTGCCCATCTCTCTCTCTCTAACTTTCATCCAATTCAATTCAATTCAATTATAGTTCAGGTCTCTCTCTATCTCTTTTTTCACTTGAAATCTGTGAAATTAGGAGAATTTGCGTTTGAATTTTTTTTTTTTTTTTTAAGTATTTTGTTATGTTAATTTCTGGTTTATGAATGAAAATTTTGAGCTATTTTTTCGATGATGTTGTAATCTCCTGTTAAAGTTTTTGGTTGCATGGAAGCATCTTTTATGTTTTCTTTCTATTTTTTGTGTTTTCTGGGATGAGTTTAATTTCGATGGCGCTTTACTACTGGGTGATTTTTATTTTTTATTTTTTTGGATAGAAAGTGTGCTTTGTGTTCTATAAATTATTGAATGAATTTTAAGGGTTGTGGTTACTTATTTAGTTTGTGGTTTTTTAATATTGAATATGAAGAACGCTGTCTGTAACTATTTCTGAAAGTAATGATAGAATTGTGCAATTTTTGGCTTGAATCTGTCGAAAGTGCAGTAAAACTCTCTTCTTCTTGTTTGTTATTGCTTTGTCAAGTGTCTTTGAAAAGAAGGTATTCAGCTATTATCTTTTAGAAGTTGAAAGAGACCAGTTTGGAGTACATTTGCTTTTGGATAAGCACCGTATACTTTATGGGTGGTTTTTGGATTAAAAAAGAGAGAAGAGTCAAAAGTGATTAAATTAAGGTTATCAAGGATATGTAAGAGGGGTCCTGATTAAGGACATGCGAGAGACTCGTAGTTCATCTCTGATAAGCAGTAGTGGAGAGGATTAGAGAGTATTATAGATAAAATTTTCATGGCGTACACTATTGCAGATGATATTTTATTGATGAATTGCTTATTGGTCTAAGGACGGTATACAATATCTATTCTCTCTATTGCAGTGTGGAATTGTTGTAAATCTATAAAATTCATGCTTATAATTTTTGAATTGTCTTTTTTCAATTTCAAAAACTTTTCCGTATAATTATACAAATCTGAGAGAGATTTGTTTTTGGGTGATAAAATTTGCTGAAGAATGGGTGAGTGATGGCACTGGCAGAAGCTAGGGCTGCTTGGCAGAGAACGGCAAACAGATGCTTGGTCCAGGAAGATGCCAAAAGAGCTCCGAAGTTAGCTTGCTGCTCGTCTGCATCTCCGTCTGTGAAGCCTTTCGATGCAGGACCCGGTGGTGTAGCTGATGGCCAAGGTACTCAGAGCATAGGTTGTCTGCCTCTTAATCGGAACTATTCGTATTCCAATTTATCCCCTAATTCAAGATGGTGGTTACAGAATCAACCAAATTATGGATATCAAAACAGTTTGATGAACGAGCAGTTTAATGCCTCGGAGGCAAATAAGGAAACCTGTGGCACTTTTGATAGCTCCAGAGTCCATGTGCATAATGAAGATGATGCTGGCCTTGTAGATCAAATTAGACATGTAGAATCCATCCGAGATAATCAGTGTAGAATCTTTCCAACTTCTGAAAAGAAAGATTTTAGAGTTAATGATACTGAAAATTTCCAAGATCCTCTAAAGCTTGTATACACCGAGGATCAGAGTGAACTAACAAACATAGGTGCTGTTGGTAGTGAAGTTTCAAAGAAATCCAATGAGTTTTGTTTTGATTCAGAGGGTTCTTGGATAGCGGCCAAGAAAAATGACCCGTGGTGGCGAACTGCAGATACAGAAGAATTGGCTGTATTGGTTGCACATAGATCTCTTGACCTTATAGGGAATTGTGATCTTCCCCAGCCTCAGCATATTCATGACAAGAAGGACGTAAATGTTAATTTATGCTGTTTTGGTTCTGATGGAATTGACACCTCGTCATTAGATCCGAAACCCGAAAGTTGCTACAATTTAACTAGTCATGTACCGGGAAGCTTTTCTGCAGAAATTCCTTACAAGAAACATAGGTTGTCAGCAGAAGGTGAATTGCTGTCAAGTTCAGATAAGCGATCGAGGTATTATATTTCTTGTATTTTAATTGTTCTCTAACTGCTTCATTTGTTCCATTTTTGCTAATTTCATCACATATTTTGATGAAAGTTCACGTATTGTCACGGTTAACCAATTTGTGACCTGAAAACAGTGATAATCCAACCGACAAACGGATGCCTGAGATGCATAATTCTGAGAATGATCAGAGCAAGGCCCAACTACTGGAAGCATTATGTCACTCTCAGACACGTGCGCGGGAAGCCGAGAAAGCTGCAAAAAGAGCTTGCGCTGAGAAGGAACACATTGTGCAGCTGGTCTTTAGACAGGCATCACAGCTTTTTGCCTACAAGCAGTGGTTCCAACTTCTGCAGCTTGAGAACATTTATTTCCAGATCAAGAACAACAGAAGCCAGCCTATATCCACCATTTTCCCCCTAAAGTTACCACGGGTGCCTCAAAAAGCTAAGAAAATGCAAAATAGCTGGCCTAAGTCTGGCAGGGGAAAACAAGGTAAACAATCTCGTCCTCAACACAATATTAGCAGATACGCAGTCATTTTTGCATTGGGTTTGGGTCTTGTTAGCGCCGGGTTTCTTATTGGATGGACTGTAGGGTGTATGTTACCAAGCTTTTAATCTACACATCTTTAGCACTTGTTCAGATTTTTGTGGAGATAGGTTCATGAAAGAGTTTGTTACCCTGTATTTTCCCCATTTTGTTGTATGAAATCAAGATTCATCTTATATTCCCCGCCTCCCGATTTCCCCTTTGTTTTCCTCGTAAGAACTTGGATCTTTGATTCAACTCTGTAGTTTTTGTACATATGATATGATGAAGTGTTAGTGTACATATTTAGACTCATATGTAGTTTGGCAGGTTTCTAGCCTTCTAGGTTCATGGCTTGATGCTCATGCTTCTTCCTTTGTGATAATCATTTTTCCTTTACCAATTACCAGAGTAACCAGACATGCCACTATGTATATTTCACTTTATTTACTTTTATGGCTTCACCCTAATGGCACATTTATGATGTATGGTGGCTAGTGATGACCGTGTATGAATCTCTATATTGGGAAAATAATGTTCAAGTTAAAAAGTTACATTATTTGTTACTTTTCCATTTAAAAGTAGCATGCTATCTATATATCATAAACACAACGTTACCATTTACTATGAACGCAACTTGTAACTTTTTGTACTGTTATTGTTCACTTGTACAGTAAATTTCAATTTGGTTTAGGGGGTGGGTGGGTGGATGTGT
>CAIGRE010055113.1:0-10447 GCA_903798275.1 Fraxinus angustifolia subsp. syriaca | reverse complement strand
AATCCTTATTATTTAGTTTCTTAACCTTGTAATTATTCCTTATCTTGTTCCAATTGTGCTGCAGCACTTAAATTTCAGTTGAATGAATGAGAATAACAGAGCCTTCAATATAATTTTTCCTTTAGAAAACTTTTCATGGTATCAGAGCCTTTTATTGCAAGCCTATCCCAAAATAAAATGTCTTCATCTTCTTCTTTTCCAAAGGAAGAACCTGAGCTAAACCTTCAAACTTTTCCCCAATGCTCCAGTTTAATTTGAGTTAAACTAAGCAATTCCAATTTCATCCTATGGCGTTCACAAATCATCCCTCTAGTCCGTGGTCTTGGTTTATACCACCATCTTGTTACGAATGATAAACCAGACATGGAAAATGTGGATGAGAGAGGAATCAAGACTCCAAATCCATTTCGTGTGTGTTGGTTGAGATTTTATATTGATGTCTCATAATTAACACAAGAATTAATTGGAACATTATTGACACCAATATTGAGATAAATAATCCTCATTCCAAATCAAAGAATTTAGATTCTTCTTTCATATTCAAAAAGTTTTGGTAGAAAACACAAGTACTTAAGTGTTTTTCTATTATAAGACTTGATAAATCTTACAAACCATTTATCGCACCAAATTCATTGAGAAGAGACAAATATCGTTTGAAAATAGCGATATCATATTCGAGCCTTATTGATTTTTCTTTGAAGTTCTTCATCACTTTTTTCTGGTTTTTCTCCATCACATTCACGTGGATGTGATTGCATTATTTGATTTCTTCTCCAACCCCTTGTATGGAAGAGCGATATCTTTCCAACAATCTCAAACGATATTTTTACGATGGAGAATTGAATCACTAAGGCTTCAATGAAGTGATGAAATTCGATAAATTATTACCTTGTCTTCTCAACTATTTCGGTAAGTCGAATTCTAATTTCAATTTCATGAGAATAACTGGTACGTATTGATATGAGTATAATATGCACATTATCGGTATGATATCTCCAACATTCTTAAAATGAATTTTTGTTTATTGTGCATAAAAATATTCTGTTGAAGTTGAGATACTTACATAGAGTATCATGTATTGGAATCTATGAATTATAGAGCATATAGAAATCAAATGATGAAAATACGTTGATGAAGATTTTGTGTGCATATTAAATTATATTTGTAAGAAGGATCGTGATATTGCATGAATAAATTTATATAATACTTTTGATGTATCATGAATGCAGTAAAATGTTCGATTGTAATATTTGAACTAGAAAAATCATGTTTAATCAATTTGTTGAAAAGTCCGTTAAATTTTTGATGTATCATGAATATGATAAAAATATTCTATTGCAACATTTGAATTAGGAAAATTCATGTTTCATCAATTTGTTGAATGAGGCATTAAACTAATATTTATGTTCGTGGGTAATGAATTTGTGTATTGTAGTGATTAAATGCACATAACAGATGGTGATTCTATAACATGGAATCATTCGTTTATGTTTGAGTTCATTTGATATTGCTTTGTGGACAAGCATGCAAACCATTGTGCATATCTATGTTAAAGTTTTGTGCATGGTTGATCTATGTAAATGCTCATTACATTGTGCATTAATGATATGAAATGACTTAAGGATACATGTTTTAGTGAAAGATTGTTTTTTCATTTAATTTGAAGAAAGTTATTGATATGAAAGAATACTCTTTAATGATTATACGGAATTTTAAGTGTACTTTTATAAATTGCAAATAAAGGTGCTTAATATAGCTTTGTGACTTTAAATATATTAACAAAATATGTACATAACGCATGTTCGTTTCCATGATTATTTATTTATGAAGCATGGTTTCACAAAGCAATAAAATAAATATATATTCATTCCGTGAATATAGATGAAAATGTTTGATAATATTTGGTGACATTGTGGGTTTTATGATCATTAAGAATACATAGAATTTCTTACCTTTTTTTTTACTCCGAACTTAAAAAATAAAACCTCACTTGTGGCGGAGGAATACCATAATAATAGACTCGAACAACGACATTGTACTAGAACAAATAGTCAAACATGCTAACCAAACTAACTCATATCTAAAAATACACCACTACCCAAACCTCAATCTTCATCTCACTTCCTCCAATAAGCCACCCCCATCATGTCCAGACGAAGTAATCCTCGAACAAGCCTTGGAAAATCTGTCTAAGTGTTAAAACGTTTCGACAAACCTTTAGCTCCCAATCCAGCTAAACAGTCTGCGACTTGGTTTCCCTCTCTCCATTGATGTGCCACTTGATAATCAAAATGTTGTAATAAGTTCAAAAAGTTCTCTCAGAAGTCCCATAGATACCACAGAGAACACTTCAAGGATGAAGTCCATGAAACTACCAACGATGAGTCACATTCGATGTCAATATGATTAATACCCAACTCACGACATAGTTTTAAACCTTCGATGAGTGCTCTCAGTTCGGCTTCATTGGTCCCTTCACCGAGATAAATACTAAAAGCTGAAACCAATTCACCTTTTTCATTCCTAATCACTCCTCCCCCACCAATTTGTCCAGGATTTCCAATACTGCTGTCATCCACATTGAGTTTTAGTCGATTATGATTTTGTTTTTTCCATGAAACCACCTGAATCTACTTTGTTCTGACTCGTGCTTGAGGTACCCCCAGCATTCGAAGCACATACTCATCTTGACTAGTTAGCACTTTGGCTTTTGACAGATTAAGAGAAACATGTTGTATCCAGAATTTAATAGATAAAAAACGTCCTCAACAGATACGTTCTGGCCCTCCATTCTCGCTTTACATCTTCTTGTCCATAGCCTCCAAGTAATTAAACATGGGAGCAAACCAATTAGACATCCCGCCTTTGCTGATCTTCTTGCTCATGCCCACCAAAGATTTATTCTTCCCATCCAATTTTGTTGTGCCCTCCAGCTCACACCCATCAAAGCTCCAACTTTTCTCCACACCTTGTCTGCAAAGTCTCAAAATCGATTTTGGCGAAGACGGTGATCTCTGTAATATTGACAATGAAGCTGACAAACTAATATATTAGACAAGAATCAATTAAGCTATCAAATAAAGAAAGTTGATCTCGAAAATCTTGGCGAATAGAGAAAGAATCAATCAATCTCCATATGAATAAATCACTCATAAGAGAATTGAAGCAGGCTATAAAAATCCTTAGTTTCTTAACCTTTGTAACCATCCTTATTTTGTTCCAATTGTGCTGCAGCACTTGTATAAACTTCGATTGAATTAATGAGAATAATATAGCCTTCAATATATTTTTTTCTTTAGAAAACTTTTCGTCTTACAACTTATGCTTTTTTTTTTTAATGAAAAGATTTATCATTTGAATCTTGACAACCAGTAAATAAAGAGATGTATGCTTATGTTCGTTAATGGCGGCTCGACGGTACATGCAGCGTAAAAGGGATCGATATGAGTATCTAAGCTTGGGATTACAATTTTTTAAGTTTTTTTTTTTTTTTTTAATCAACTTCACATAACTTAGGGCGTATTCGGTATAGATTTTAATTCAATTAAAATTAAAATTATAGCCGTTATTGGATCTCGCTCATTTAATAAAAGTCAACAATAACGATTAGTTTTTCAATTTTAATCCGATTTTAATCTCACTCAAACACACTCTTAAATTTAATATGGGGATTACAATATTTTGTAGCATACACTAACGTATTTAGTATGAAAGATTAAATGGTACTAAAATGATAAGAGTGTTTATCGGGAAAAAAAAAAAAAACGACTAAAAACTCTTTGTTTAAAAGAAAATACCTTCATAACGATTTCCTAAACTAAGGGAGCCAAAACACCTAATCATGGAGGAGTAAATGTGCTATTTATGTTATTTAAGATGCAACTGATATTATAAATTATTGCTTTACGTTTTGGCCTTTTATGAGTTTTATACTATGTACTGTACCAAACAAACCCATAAACTTTTCCCCTCTATGCTTATTTCTTTCTTGAACTCAATTGTTATCAAGATTTATGCAAATCAATTAAAAAAGTAATTGGCACAAAAAGTCCTTACCATTTGTTCTTCTTATGCAAATCATCCCTACTATTTTAAATTTGATATTTGCATTCTCAAATCAACATTTCATTGCGAAAATTGTCATTTCCATCTTATTCCATCAATTTCTTTTGTTAAATAGGTTTGTGCTTTGCAAACGACTTAAGCTAGAAGGGTAAGATCGTTGGCCACTGAGCCCTTATCAATTAGTTTTAACACGAAAATCACTACAATATATAAAAGAGGGAAGTTGTAATAATATTCATAAGGCGTCATTTCTGGCCTAATACTGATGTCATATATTTCATCCCAAATTTATCTTCTTTCAAACACCCACGTCATTGCATTTTGTAGGATTTTTTTTCCTTCTCTCACCCATTCTCCATTTTCCCACGCTACCTCCCATACCTTTTTAACCCATTCCCCCACACAATCATACGTACCGTGCAAATCTTCTCTTTAGTTCTTCTCTCTTTTCTAAAAGTGGAAGCCTTCTCTGAAATACTTTTCTTTGTTAGCTGCTTCCTGGAAGCAAAGGACGAAGCTGTTGATCTCCTCCTCCATGAGCTCCACTACTCTTCCTGTAAAGTCTTTGCTTTTAAATTATTTTATTGAACATGAATTTTGAATTACTTTTTATACTAATAATATCTAATTTTCTCAGACCATTTGCTTGGCCACAAGAAAGGCATTAAGAAGCCCAAATGCCATCGTCGCACCTCCACCAAAGGTGTCCGTTTTCATTTAGTCAATTTCCTGTATATGTGTGGACTTATGAAATTTTTTTTTTTTCTTATTTTTATGTGTGAAATTCTAAATAGATGACCCAAAGTTTTTGAGGAACCAGAGGTATGAATTAGTGGTCTCCTGTATTACTGCCCCTCCTCTTGGTATTCCACAACAGGTATATTTTTCTTTCCAATCAACTATTTTCTGAATAGGATCTATCGATTTTATATCTTTTAGTCATGTGGGTCTGGTTATAATTTAATTGAGATTGATTGGCTTGCTTTATGTTGTATAAAGTTTGATTAACAGTGGGTCTAATAAATGTGTACTAAAGAATTGAACTTTAGGCTTGAATGGCTAAGACTCTTGAACTGCATTGCTCTATAATTGCTATAAATGGGAAGTTTCCACGTTCCACAATTAATGTGACGATTAAAAACTACGTTGTTGTCAATGTGAAGGTTACTATAATTATGCCATATTCCTTTCATAGTATTGCTAGAGGAGACCCAGACATGAAATTGACATGACATTTTTTAACTCAAGGTTAAGTAGAATGATTTAAAACAAAAATATTCTTACGTGAAAAGAAGTTAGGCATAAATTCTATTTTCTTCTTAAACATTGACAATCTTGAGTTGTTTTTGCTTAATTTCTTAAAATTAAATTTTTTTTTTATAATTAATGAAACCTTGAATTGAATAAATAGGATTAGATTATTAGTACATTGCAATTAACTTGCTCAAAGGGGACCCGAAATCTCCAGGTTTGACTCTTACCCTTTTCACCCTCATTGTTTTTCTTTTCAATTATGTATAAATTTTGGCGTAAACTTGTTATTTGTATTGCTTAGTTATATGTTGCTTCAGTTGATTATTATCCTAAGAATTTTTTGTTACACTTTTCTATTTGTCAGGATTGTAGAGTTTTCAAGCTTAATCCACTTGGATACGTGACAGTGCTTGTGGATGATGACTTTGTAGTTGTAGACTTGCTACATTAATGGTGAATTTCTTCATTGATTATAGCAATATAGATTTGATTAATGGTGGATTTTGTATTATTCAACCTTACTATCAAATAGTATTGTTGTTGACCGAATACTGCAATGTTGCAGTATCCTCAACATCCTTTGTTGCCAAAAGATCTTCAGAAAAGGGCTCTCAATTACAAGGTAAATAATTGCTAGTTAAATATCTTTGTTTAGGAATTATGTTATTTGATTGAAAGTCTTGCACATTTTATGTGAAAAAGAATTTTACATACATCTTATTATTTAAAAAAAAAAAAACAACAATTGTCTCCGTGCTGCACTGTGCAGCATCTGTGCTACATGGAGACATCGGAGATAATCTTTTCTTTCCCCCTTCCTCTTCCAGCATTTATCATGAACAACGTTGAACTATCAATTAATTGTACAACAATCTCCATGTTTTACAACTTAGCTAAAATCTCATAATTTTATCAAATATCTTAAAATTGTTCATCAGCCAATACATAACAACAAAGTATGTAAGCAAGCAGTAATACATATAATTTTCATTTTCTTCCTTTTTTAGTTATTAGCATTTCAAGTGGTGTAATTTAAATGTGCCTGAATATTCATTATTTGAAACAATTTAATGTTATTTTTGCCATTGCTCAATTCTGGAATTACAAAAGTTATAATGGTTATTGGGCAACGTACAGTAATATTAGAAATAGAGAGAGAGAGAACCTTCTCTCTTCTCAAAACCTCCAACTCCAACCTCCGCCCCCTACTTCCACACCTCGCCCCCACCACCAGTTCTACCACCACAAACCAATGAGTCCGTTGCCCCGTCTCAAGCGGACACATCCAAAATCTTAAACTCCGATGAGTTGAACCTGTCAACTTTGTTCCCCTCTCAATTTGGGCCTGATATTTTCATTCTAATCTTCATATACTAAATATTAATATAAACTATTAAAATCTTCTCTTTCAAGAAGTAAACCTTAGCAATCAATGATTCATATTCCTCCAGTCAAGCTCTTCGGCACCGAACAACCATCTCCCCTCGTCTTTCCATGTATCGTGTTAAGTTGTGAAACCTAATTATTGTATTTTTTATCTTGTAAATTTATTTCATAATAGTGATTATTGACGGAAGATGATGTAATCTTAAATTGAGGAAAACTCTAGAAATCTTGTGCGTTCTTTATTTACTTATTACAGATTTATGGCTTTTGGTGGTATAAAATTAAGGTTTCTAATTCTCAACAATTCCGACCATCATGCCTCCAGAACTCCATTGTAGCTCTCTCTAACCTTCTTCACACATCGTTTCACCACAAGTTTCTCCCACTTTTTTTTGAAGAAATTCAAAGTATGAAAAGGATCAATATTTTTATCACATGTAAAGCATATAAAGCCAACAAATCGGTGCAAATCAGAAATTGGTCAGCAACGAGAGAGGCTGAGAGGAGAGTGAGATCCGAGCCAGCTGCGAGATCTAAGACATGATGGGCTTTGAATGCTATCTTCAATATCTAACAAAAAAGCGTTGGTACGTTTTTCTCTGTCAATTGTTTGCTTCAATACTTTCAAGGGACCGCTGTATCATTAATCATGTTGACTTCTTGGAATCTGAGGATTAATGGAAATTAGTATGGAAATAATTAAGTATTGGAATGGAGAAATCTGGGAGTGAGTCTTTTAAGGTCATGGATGATTGGAATATGGTGGGTTGGGGGACGGGGGTGGGGTGCTGGCCGGGATGGTTTAAAAGCAATGATATTTTCTTTTCTTTATCTCGTTTTGCTTGGCATTTTTCATTTTACTTTCTTGTGGAACTTAATTCCTTGATATCGATTAAAATCAGATTTTAAAATAATTAATATTAATAACTTATTTCATTGGTCCTACAACTTTTCTATCGTACATTCCACTAAGTTTTATTAAAAACTATTAAAAATCTAATTTTAATTTTCACCAAACAAAAATTAAGTCTGGGTAACAAAAGATAATTTTTTACCGTCGCTGTCCTTCTATTTGCACCCTGTTGGGCAATTTATCATGATTCTACAAAAATTGGAATCTAATATTTTGACATTACTTTAATTAATTCTAGTTAAGGATCTGGTAACCCATAATCATTGGACAACAAAGCCATGAGCAACATTGAACAGTTGCTCTGGTTTTCATGCCCAGAATTTCTTCTAGCATTAGGTGAGGGGACTAGCACGTGACCCTCTTTGTAATATAATTTGTTTTTTTAGGTTATTTCCATAATAATTAAATCCTTGTTTTTATGACATTATTATAACATACATTGCAAATATCCTCATTGGCCGTCTCAAACAAAAGGAAAAACAACTGGACTTGCGTAATGAATTGAATCCTATTATTACATATTTTTTTATAGTTATTTTTAATTTTTTGAAGCCGGACATAGTCTACTCTATTAAGACTCGAAGTTCTACCTCAAAATTTCAAATTTATAAACACTAAATAATATTTTTATTATCGTCTAATTACGCTATCTCGTTTGTCTACCATAAATGTTGTCCTAAAAACTAAGAATATTCATGAGGTCATGTATAAATCTTCTTCCATTCCATTAACAATTTAAAACTCTCACAACTTCTCTTTTAAATAATATTTAAATATTATTACCTTTCATTGAAGCTCTAATCATTTTGTATGATACATAGTCATATGCTAAATTTGTTGTTTTTATGTTCGTACAATGTATTCATTATTAATTATATATTGTACTTTGATAGTATTATTCTTATATCATTGCATGTTAGATTAGGTCAAGTTGGCAAACTTAGTCTCGTTCGAGCATGTTAAGACAAATTGTTTGATTTATTATTTCATCGAAGTTGGAGAAGAAACTTATTAAGATTGTAGCAACAAGAACAATAACAAAAGTACAAGAAATTGAACTTGAATTTGATGAAATGAATACCAAAAGTCTGAACGCGTAATTTCTGTCCTCAAACAATATTTGCCTCTTACGAATTGAAATTGGTGTTTGAAGGTTTCAGGCAAATGGTTTGAAGGATTGAACAAGTCTTGAAATGAATTAACACTCAAACAATAAATATAATTCACCAAAACTTAGGAACACTATGAAAAATAATGAAAATGATGAATAACAATGTTTTGATCTTTAATTTGGAATGTATTTTGAACTTTTAATGTTTCTCATACATTAAAATCTTGAACATCATAGTCCTATATATAGGCCAAGTCTAGATGCACGAAATAGTGCCAAAAATAGAGTGAAAATGCACCAAGTTCAAAAATCAAACGGTAAAAAAGGCTACAAAACGGTTGAGAAATTGTACCATGCAGCCGCATGGTATAAAACATACCGAGAACAACAATCTAACAATTTTATTAAGAGTTTTAAACTCATCTCTCGCTTCAATAATAACCAGCATTATTATAATTAGGATATGGTTATAGCGGATATTAATAATGCTGAAAATATCCACATATCGAATGACTTGTTGTTACCCTTTGAACCTGTGGAATACTTTTTAAGTAATTACGGGTATTATTGCTATCATTGGTGAACCTTTTTAGTTCAAGAGTTTCAACATCATCCTACTCGAAGTAGAATTTACTAAATTTGTATTTAGAGATTTAGTTAGAGGATCCGCTAAATTTTCAATTGATTTTACATAATTTAGGAAAATTATTTCACTCTTGATTAATTTCCTTGTGTAATTGTGTCTTAGACTCATATGTCTTGACTTTTCATTGTATACTTCATTATATGTTTTTGCTAACGTGGCTTGACTATCACACTTGATAGGTATAGAAGATATTATCTTCGGTCCCAAAGGTATCTTGTATAAGAGTTCCTTAAGCCATTCAGCCTCTTTCCCGGTTTCCGATAGTGCAACAAACTCGTGAGTTGCCACCATCGGTGAACCTTTTTTAATTTAAGAATTTCAATCCCATCCTACTTGTAGTAGAATTTATTAAATCTCTATTTAGAGGTTTAGTTAAAGGATCCGGTAAATTCTCAATTGATTTTACATAATTTAGGAAAATTATTCCACTCTTGATTAATTTCCTTGTGTAATTGTGTCTTAGACTCATATGTCTTGACTTTTCATTGTATACTTCATTATATGTTTTTGCTAACGTGACTTGACTATCACACATGATAGGTATAGAAGATGTTATTTTCGATTCCAAAGATATCTCGTATAAGAGATCATTAAGCCACTCAATCTCTTTCCCGGTTTCCGATAGTACAATAAATTCGGATTTCACAGTTAAGTGTGTTGTACATAACTGTTTCTTTGATTTCCAATAAACAATCTCACCACCTAGTGAAAACACCTAACATGAAGTGGATTTACTTTCACCCGTGCTAGATATCCAACTAGCATTAGTGAAACCTTCCAATACAACCGAAAATTTAGTATATTATAGACCTAAATTCTTGATTTTTTTTTAAATATCCAAGAACTCTTTCAATGATCTTTCAATGATCATTGCTCGGATTACAATAGTACTTGCGTATTCTAGTTGAACAATTTCTCTTCCATCATTTTTTATAGAGCATTACTAGAGGTACATCACCACATACATAAGGGTCTACATCCCTCTCACATGGGGGTGGTACCCGCTCGAATAAAAAAACATTATTTCAGTGGGTCCCACCCCCCATGTGAGAGGGGTGTAGACTCTTATGTA
>CAIGRE010055074.1:0-10508 GCA_903798275.1 Fraxinus angustifolia subsp. syriaca | reverse complement strand
TTGCTCATGGTGGTTCTGGAATGGGCAGATCGAAGTCTAAGTTCATTAATCAGATTTGTAATTTCTGCAAGAAGAAGGGGCACATGAAGAAAGATTACTACAAATTGAAAAATAAAGAAAGGTTGGCTGCAAGTCGATATGGGAAGCAATCAGAGACTTCGGGTGAAGCAGACCTCACAGAGAACATTGTAAGTGAGGGAGATCTCTTGGCTATATCTGAACTCGAGTCTAAATTAGAGGAGGATTGAATTTTGGATTTAGCGAGTGTGTTTCATATGTGTCCTAATATGATTTGTTTACTACATATGAAACCATTTCTAAAAGTGTCGTGGTTATGGGAAACAACACACCTTGTCGAGTTGCTGTAATTAGTACGACCAGATTGAAGCTATTGGATGGGACAACTAGAACATTGGTAAGGTTCGACATGTTATGGATTTGAAGAAGAATATCATCTCGTTGTCTATTTTTTATTCAAAGGGTTATGAGTTCTTTGGTGGAGTTTTGAAGGTTTGTAAGGGTGCCTATGTTGTATTAGAGGGATAAAAAATGTCTCAGTTATACATCTTACATGGTCGTGCAGTATCTAAAAGAGTCAATCGGCACATGTTCAGTACCGTGATGAACATTCAGTTTGGTACAATACCTTTAGGAGCTCGTAAATAGTTGGATTTGAAGAATATAGCTTAATAGAGTTCAGGAAATATGGATAATACCGCTTTGCCACCATCACAGTGTGGATGCTGATTTTGTTGAGCATGCTTTCAGCGTAGTAGAATGTGTACAATCTAGCAAAGGGTCTTCTTTAAAAGCATTTAGGTTTGATTCTGCTTTAGGGTGTGTTACAACCCAGTTTGGTGAATTTTAAAATCATTATGATTTTTTGGGAATCTGATGTAATTCTATAGAGTGGTGCTTGAATTTATTGAAAGAGGTGAAATATTTTGTGTTGGTTGGAGATATCAGTTTTGATTATTGTTAAGAGTCAATTCATTCCTTGTAGACGAATTTTTTTCTCCAGGTATCTTGGATCTTTGTTCGTTGTAGTGGAATTCGTGTCAATGTGGAGATTGTTAGAATTTGGGTGTGATTCGAACTCCTTGTTGAAATAGTTGAAGAATTCTAATTGAAGTGCATGTCAAGAGAAATTCAATTTAGAATGCTATTGGAGTCTTATTCAAGTTGAAATTCTATTTGGAAGTCCTATTGGGAGTTAGAATTGTATTGGACTTGAAGAGGTGGACCGAGAAGAAAAGTCGTCGCATTTTCCCTAGCTGGCCGCTTGAACAACACCTGTAGGTTTTCTCCTGAGACTTAGTCGCTCACCTATTGCCCGCCTGGCGCTTAAGCGATGATCCATAGCTAGCTTATCGCTCGAGCGACAGGGTTATCTGGCCCAAGCCCTTTTCGCTTTTTAATATGCTTTTTTGATATTCGACTTCATCTACAACTCATCTATTAGGATTTGGATGTCGTTCTACATAGTTGCCTATATATACTTGGCTCTTTTCTACAATTTTATGGTGTGAGAATAGTGTGAGAAAAGTGATTACTAGTTTTTAGGATCATTGTAATATTTCTCAATTTTCATTATTTGTGGTGCAATAAAGTTTCTTAATTTATCTGTCATATTTTCTTGTCTTCTTTTTTTCTTTTGATTGTAATCAAATATTTCATTATTGTGCAATATAACTTCAACGTCTTAATCCGGTGATTGGTTTCATATCTAGCGATATCGAGCAATACGCGATCCTTAAATTCCTAACAATTGGTATCAGAGATTCTGGAGCATAATTAACACAACGGGAAGCTTCGAAAATGACTGCATTCTGTCTATGCCTCAATTTTGAAGCAATAGCAGCTCTAAATAGGTTGAAAAGATTAGAGAGGAATGGTTTCTAGCAGCTCTAAATATGGAAATATTATTATGACTGTCTTTGGTCAAAATTTTATTGGTAATCTCTACTCCAAGTAAAAAGCTTCTTCTAATTGTAGATCCGGGCAATGAGTATATTAAGTATATTGAATGTGAAATTAAAATAAGGTTCTGACAGGTGATGTTTACGGGAATTTTGGTTTAGATTGATTGCAGGTTCCAACAGGAACATACATAAGACTAAAAAAGCCGTCCAATATGTGTTCATAATTCTGCATTTCCTGAAAACGGCTCTCACTTTTTTACTACACAGATTACATTTCTTTGATTGGTCATTTATTGACAGGGAAACTATAATTATGAATTTTGGTATTCTTTTTCCTCAATCCATACGTGTTCTAGGATCTGAATGCAAATTGCATCTGTGTCTCTTCATGTGTTTCTTAACTGTTGTCAGTTCCTCTTTCTGTTGAACCTGCTCAACCAGTGCGAGATCCACTGTATCAGGAAACTCCAAAGCCAACCTTGAGCAAGGTTGGAAACCGCTTTGCTGCAAATTTTTTCCTTTTGTCAATAGTTGACTCTATTATCCTGATGCATTTTCTGGCACATACAGGCAATGGAGTCTACTCCAAAGAAAGAAATTCCGAATTTTAAGGATCTTCTTCAAGAGGAGAATTTATACCTGATTACCGAGGTTTCTAGAATTTAAATGTTTTTGTTTCTTCAATTCTTTTAGCACGTTGTTATATTTTGAAACAGGAAACTTTGGCATGGTATATAGGTGAGATTGGTCTTTGTTTCCCAGAACATAATTCTGAAGCTTGACGCGACACCAGAGAGCAGAAAGTTCAGATATGAAAACAATTAATGAGTATAAGAAAAAATAGAAATATTGAATTCGTTAATCTCAGATGGCATCATTATTCTTTTCTTTTCCATTTCCCGATGGAAGAACAGTTCAATATTTTTACAGTTTATCCATTTCCTGAGGGCTCTGATAGGTGGCAGTTTCTATGGCAATCGTATAATCAATCTGTCTCTCTTGATTAGAACCTCCCCCCTCACCTTCAAACCAAAAGATAAACATGCAAGTCATATCTAATTTTATACATAGGTGGAAAATTGATTGCTCCGGATTATTATATTAAGAATAAACAATAGGAGTTTTAAAGCATCCAATGTTACATATTACTATTGTTCTCATTGAGTGATATTATTTTGTGATAAAACTACAGGAGTGATGCACCGGATATATAGGTATTCTTTCTCTATTCGAATAGAATGAGAGTTTGCTAATCATTTCGTATCCTCAACCAGAAAGGAGATCAAGGACGTCTGCCGGTTTTGGTATTGAGTATGAAAGAAAGCAGTAAAAAAAGAAGACCAGCGATTGTCTTTTTACATAGCACAAATAAATGCAAGGAGTGGTTGCGACCATTGCTTGAGGTGATTATTAAATAATTTTCTCACATGCTTGCAGCATAAAAAATGTTTTAATGGATGAGAGTTTTCCTTTTCTCTCTCTGTCTCAGGCATATGCTTCAAGGGATTACATTGCAATAGCCATTGATTCTCGATATCATGGAGAGCGTGCCAGCAGCCTGACAACCTATAGAGATGTGCGTTTACTGGATCGCTTCCTTTTGTTTTCTTTCTCGTTGATATATTAAACTAAAAAATTTATTCAGTCAGAAATAATATGCATTGACAATTGGATAAGCTCTCTGGTCCTTGACATGATGAGGAGTTAATGGTGTTGCTTATGTACAGTGATGTATGGCTTGCAAACATATGTAGACCTTGCCAAATGTTGTGGCGAGAACAATACTTGTCTTGAAAAAAAAAAAGAGTTGAAATGAATAGCTTTTCCTCTTCCTACTTTCTTTGCAATACTGCAGACTTGTGCATGTAATCTGTAGGCTTCTTCATGAGCCCAAAGAGTATCCCAGTTCACCATCAGTGATGAGATTGACTTGTTTTTTTTGACTTTCCTTGTCTTTATGCAGGCTCTGGTGTCATCATGGAAGAAAGGCAATACGATGCCGTTCATATTTGACACGGTAATGGTGCCATATCCTGTATTTGTTAAAGACAGTTCTTAGTGGATTTGGGCAAGTCTATTGACAATTTAAATTTTTTTTTTTATATTAATTGACGAGTCTGTCGAGACTCACTTTTCTTACACTGTGGACCATGAAGCTATACGATTTTCAAAAAATAGTATTTTCCATCTAAAACTATGCAAAAACTGAATTTTGCAGGTGTGGGACTTGATAAAATTGGCGGACTATCTTATGCAGAGGGAGGATGTAGACCCATCTAGAATAGGAATTACTGGAGAATCACTTGGAGGTTGTTAGAATTTAGTGGAAGATAGATATCTACATTTAAATATCAATCTTTCTTCAAGTTGCAAAGCTCACAATGCAATTCCATCACGCAGGAATGCATGCATGGTTTGCTGCTTCTGCTGATACTCGCTATGCAGTGGT
The DNA here is from genome assembly GCA_903798275.1 of Fraxinus angustifolia subsp. syriaca. Taxonomy (NCBI): domain Eukaryota; kingdom Viridiplantae; phylum Streptophyta; class Magnoliopsida; order Lamiales; family Oleaceae; genus Fraxinus; species Fraxinus angustifolia. The sequence continues at coordinate 6,137 of CAIGRE010055074.1, read as the reverse complement.
TGTCCCTATAATTGGTGTTCAGGTAGGTCTTGGAACTTTTGGATCAGTTAGGTGAACAATAATCTTACAATCTAAATGTTGACAATTTGTTAGGGATTTCGATGGGCAATTGAACATGACAAGTGGCAAGCTCGAGTTGACAGCATCAAGGCTGTATTTGAAGGTGAGATGCAGGGAAGCCTGAAAGGATTTTTTGTAACAGTCCTGCACATATTTTAATTATCACTAAGTATAAATTATTCTTGAAAAGCATTTCTCGACTTATGAACATGTGGATGTTGCTCTACTTGTCTTCGTTTCCAGAAGCACGGATCGATTTAGGCAAGAGCTCCATTGACAAAGAAGTAGTGGAGAAGGTCAGTGTTAAATGCTTGGACCGGGCTGCCACGTTTTGACACCACCCTTATATTATATGTAGCTAAATCCGTTATGTACTCTGAATGTTGAACAACTTGTGATACTACAATTGTCAACAGGTCTGGGACAGAATAGCTCCTGGTTTGGCCTCTCAGTTTGATTCGCCTTACACAATTCCGGTCATTGCTCCACGCCCTCTACTGGTTTTAAATGGTATTCATGGTTAATCATTATGTTTTTCTCCTCAAGAAATAAGGCATTTGCATTGACATGAATATCTGGAAATTTTAGGTAAAGAAGATCCTCGTTGTCCAATTGATGGCTTGAAACTCCCAGAATCAAGAGCCAGAAAAGCTTACGAAGATTCCAGTTGTCTTGACAATTTCGAGGTAGGAATCAACGCTTCCTGTCTCCCTAACCGAAAAGAAAAGAAACACAATAACAGTTAGGGAAATTATTCTTGGCCAGGCTCAAAGCCTGACCAAGAAACATAGGCGCCCCCCTATTGGAGCCTCCAATAAGGTGGCGCCCTGTTTCTTGGTCAGGCTTTGAGCCTGTAGCATCTCTCACACAAACACGTGCTCACATGCGCTTATGTATAAAAACCTCATCATGTTGTAAAAAATCAACGACGAAAAGTCACAGTGTTGTTTCTATTTCGGCTAATAAGCATAGAAACAACTTAAATCATTTCTTACGAATTTGAAATAAATCGAGATTTAAAAAAAAAAAAAAACTTAGTTTCCAATAGCAGCACGTTCACATGCTAGCTCACACATAACGTGACTGATTATTAGCCAATGTTTGGTTTGGTTTGGCAAGTTCATTTCTTTATTTTATTTTTGGTTTTTACCCGTAATCTTTATTTTCAGGTGGTAGCAGAACCAGGAATTGGGCATCAGATGACACCTTTGATGGTCCAAAGAGCCAGTGATTGGTTCGATAAGTTCCTTAATCCTTAAGCTGCAAGGTTAACTTTGTATGTGGTTTCTATATGTTGTAACTTAAAGATATTGAAAGATTGTCATAATATTTTCATTATTGTTTTAATAATAGTCTGGCTCTATAATTAGTAGTCTCCTTATTTTCATTATTTGTATGTTGCATGAATCTTTGAACAGAGACAGATTTAGGATCGGATTTTAAACAATTTTAAGCCGGCTTAATATATAAAATAAAAATTACAAATAAAAAAGTCATCATCTCTCATATGACGGGAGATTTGTGAAAACTCCATAGCTTGAAAAGAACGACTCTTTCATCTCCTCCTAGGGTTTTCTTGCACCTCTTTCATTCAAGTAATTTGCAGTAATCACTTTTGAATTGAAATTATACGCTTTCGATTACGATTTTATAACTCTATGTTATTCAATTTTTTATGAGGTCAATTGAATTTGCAGCAACACTTGTTTGACACCCATTAATTTCTCATTCTTCATTTCAGTCACATTTTCTAAATAAAATAAATTACACACAAATCAAAAAAATTTCATCACTTTTTCACCACACATTCTCACATCAATCACTATTCCAAAATTTTTATTCTCCTCAAAATTATATTCAAACACAAGCTGAATTTGCTATTAGTCCCCTTTTTTTTTTCCCCCGAATTCATTTGTGTTACATATATTTTTTATTTCATTTAGTCGGTGTCATGCAATAAGAAATTGACTTGTATACATAAGAGTACAAATCCTTTTTCGTCCCCATTAGGCATTAGCTGCTATTTATGTCAATTTTTCCCAAGAAATTTTCTTGGAGCAAAGACAAAAGATCCTCCAAAAGATTGGTATTATTGGGCCTTTCAGTTCGTAAAACAGGCTTCATTAGGCCCAAAATTTATTTTTATTGAGTTACACATTTTCTTTTCAACGAGTAACAACTATATCAAATCCACAAAAAAATAGGTTGGATTGTCCAAGCTAGCCTCAGCCCTACCCAGTAAAGGTCGTACTATGGGGGCATGCTTGATATGCTCGGAGTAATTGGCCAAAGTTTCAACACTTGTGACCTTGACAGACAGATACCAATCATTTATTTGATTGCTACTATTTCTATATTATTTGATCGTGTATCAATTATATGCTTGTCCTGATCGAGTTTAGGTCGACAAAATGTTGCCGACACAGTCGCTTAACACCTTTAATTCCCTTTTTAAGGCATTTAATTATTTAAAGAATCTAAGGAGCATATAGTTCAATGAATCATATAGTAACAACCCTCTTGATTTAATCACAATTATATTGAATAAAAAGTTTGGCACCCCTTTATACTTTTCTATGCCCAACCATCTGCAGTGCCAAAATTCAGGTGGAGCTAAAATCTTCTTTTTCCTCATTGAAGGTTAATATATTCTTTTAAAAATGACTTTTAAAGCATATTTTTGACTCAATTTCTAATTATTGAGGCTCTGTCATCCACTATTTAATTTAAATTTTTTTTTTTTGGGTATCATACTTTTATATTTGGTTAAAAAAAATAATTTATTTATGACTTCTGAAAGAAAATGTGAACGATTACTAACTTTTTCACCTTTGGTATTGCTTTCATTCTTAATTACTTAAAGAAGTAGACAATCATGTCTTATGTATAGACACATTGTTAATTGAATTTATTTTTCCAATTCGTACACAAATTTATTATAAATATATCTTAATTAGTCAAATCATACTAATTAAAGTATCTTTTATGGACATATATAAATGAAAAAGAGAGAGTGATATAAAAACTCGCTTATTTAATTATATATTCTAATAGTTCTTCTCCTCCATTGATTATAATTTAGTTCAATCATGTTATATGAAAAGACTCACTAATAGACTCAAAAACAGAAGAGACACGTGTCCATACATAATTGGACAATTTGAAAAATAAAAATAAGTGATAACTCAGACTTTTGTACTGTATCTGTTTTTTAGCCTGGACAAGTGGCTTTATTCAAGTTAGTTAATTTAAATGATAATATATAATATACATTTACAATTATGAATATAAAATGTAAAGTATCTTTCTCAATATTGTTAAGATGATTGGTTTAATTATCTTATTATTCTCCCATTGGTTGCATTTTGTAGTTATATTTTGGATGATTGGGGTTGTTTACTATACTTAGAATTTTTTTATTTATTGGCAAAATGTAATGCCATTAATTAAATAAGTTACACTTTGATGTGAGTGGACACTACTAAGAATTATGTGCCCATATAATTAAAAATCAAAATTAATCTAATTAATTAAGTTCAAGTGCAAAAATGCTTTATATCATAAAAAGTAAAGACCCTACTTCTGTCTAATCAAGCTTCTAACAGAAGTGATGAAGGGCATAAAAAAATATTTCGATGGCTATTTGAAAAAATAAAGGGACATTATGCTGGTAAAGCTCACATGTAACACGTTGATTCTCAATCTTTGATAGATTGCTTGTATTAATACTTTTTAATATGTTGTTATTTAATTAACTATGTCTTTATCAAATAGATACACAATGTATGAACAATTATGATGGAAAGTAAAGTACCATTTTTATTAAGAAAAAGATTAGTCCATGTTTGGTAGTTATTAAAATTTAGATTTTAATTTAAATCAACAATCAACAATATATTTTATGGGTTCCAAAACTTTTCAATAACACATTTTGTCAATTTTATCAAAATTTACTAGTAAATTTTGATTTTAATTCCTACCAAACAGGGTTTAGTATTGGGACCATCTTGTATATGCCATTAGCATAGTCTTTTTTATTTTCTAACCTAAAAGAAAGGACAAAAACGAACCCCCTCCACCAAGAGAAAAGAGCGATCAATCTTACAGTCCATTTAATAGGACTTTTAAAAGCTACTTCTAAGACTAAAAAGTTGCCTACTAAAAAGTCCATTTAATCGTATACATTAGTGTCATGCAAGTGCTAGCCTAGGGTAATAGGGGAGGGGTAACCTTGTTTAAATTATGGATATCAACGTTTAAACTATATTCAATTTTCTCATCCCTCTCCCAACTTAATTTGCTGGCTACGGTGAAAGGGTTTTGTAACATCCAATTCGATATGTATACGAAAGAACAATTTTGAATATGAGCCATTTTTATCCACCTCAACCTCCAGAGTTTTTTCCGCTGAAAGCCTTGTCCAAAAAGGACACCAACATACATTTGTTGAGCTGTGGTAAATACAAAAAGAGATCGTTCGAAAATTCATTATTGTTACAATAAAAATTAACTTCAGTCCTCCCCCATCACATTCTAGCAAAAATACGTCTTTCAGAAAGTGAGTTTACGAGTCGTGTGGATTGATGACTTCCATACGATCCTCATCGTGTTCTTAAAAGCTTCCGGTGTCATTCAAAGTTGTAGCACATGACACGTGCGTGCTAGCCTACGGTAAGTGGGGGAGGGTAACCTTATTTAACTTATGGATATCAAAAAGGACACCAACATACATTTAAATGGACTTTTAAAAAACTTTTCGCCTAATCTCCTAGTAAGTATCTCACAAAATAAATATAGAAAAGCAAAGAATTGGATAATATAATATTAATTAATACCTACTTAGTCACCTATCCATTTCTCCTATGTCCTTTTATCACATTGCTTGAAGCATCATTTTCATACAGGTAGTTGTAGGTAAAGCTTCATAGTGAAGTTATTCATTTTTTCTGTTGTATTTAATGAATGTTGTTGCACTTTCTTTAATTTTTTGCATTTAATAAATTTATTATAATTTGTTTCGAAATTGATGACTTCCACAAGGAGGAATTGGAGATGAAAGTAAAGAACAAAAAACTAGAAACAATTGAGAAAACAAAAGGAAGATCAAAGAAGAGATGAAAATAAGGCCCAAACACGAAAACGTTGTTCTCAAACTATATTTGCCCCTTCTCGAATTGAAAAATATGCTTAAATGGATTATGAAAAATGGTTTGCAAGATTAATCAAGTCTTGTAAAGGATTTAACACTTAAACACTAGTGAAAATCCTCCAAAACTTGAAGAACACAAAATCTGAAAATTTTGAATATGTAAGAATGGATTTTTTATTTCAATGAGGTGTGGAATGAAATATGTTTTTAAGAATGATTTTCATCTTCTTGCCTTGAACATGGATCATCTATTTAAAACCCTCAATTGTTTTCTACGAAATGGTGCAAAAAATATATGAAAAACCACCAAATTAAAAAATACAACGACAATAAACGGTCAAAAAATTGACCTATGCGATCGCATAGGCCAATCCTATGCGACCTCATAGTTAAATTAATATTGGGCCCTCAAGTCCCGGTATTGGTCTATGCGACCGTATGGTTCTTTGAACTATGCGGTCACATAGTTCAACAAAAAGGCTCCAAACTCCTTTTTCATTCCATATTCATTTTATCAATTTTGAACAATATTTTTCAACAATCCCCACTTGTTCAAAATTTAATAAAATCTTGTATTCAAAATTATACAATATTCATGTATAAGAATTATATATCTTTCGATTTGAATCTAACCATAGTGTAATTCAAACAAGATAAAATTGAAATTAAAGATAGTATGAAAGCTTTGAATCAATGATTTCATATGACAATACAGGTAAGAACACGCACACAAGTATCACGTGTCCTCAAGTTCTTCAATCTCGCTTAACGTTATTATGGTCTTTCACTCATCATTTTCAACAAACTTTAAAGAGAGAAATTATAACTCTCTATTGAGGCGGCACCACCTCGAAGTTTATCTAGGTGTAGTTGTTCCTGTATCTTTTTTACTTTTAGATATACCTGTACTTAGTACTGAACTTCATTA
>CAIGRE010055066.1:0-12043 GCA_903798275.1 Fraxinus angustifolia subsp. syriaca | reverse complement strand
GAAATTTTGATACACAAGTGAAGCTCAACATTGACTAAACGAAGCATGTACAAATCTTCGGCTTCCTCATTCGCCTCAACATTCGTTGCTTCATTAACGGTACTCGATTCACCGGTTGATTTTTCATTAACGGTACTCGATTCACCAGTTGATTCAATAGAAGCTATCACGAAGCTATGACGAAGCTTTGCAGATTAACTCTGATAATTTTTTTAGAGAAGAGAATCTACTCAATTTGAAAGCTTAGAAATAGACACATTCGAACAACACCAATCGAACTCATAGTTGAACAAAATTGAACATAACCTAACAAAATCGAACTCACTAATTACAATTTCACACGAGATTCAAACTCAAAACTGAAAACATTTGAACACCGAACTGTCTGATATACGACAGATTCTCCTTGTTCGCTTCCGGTCCACAAAAGTGGGAGCTCGACGGAGGTGAATGTTGGGACAATGCAGCCGGTCAATATTGTTCGCAACATTGGGCTTCCGGTCCGAAAATGGGGATGTATTTTCAGCCGGTCAATATTTCTGTTTACAGCCGAAAATGGAGGTGAACGGCTGAAAAAAAGGGCGACGGGACTGCTGAAAATGGAGGTGAATGAGATGGCTAAAAATGGGGCTGAATGGCTGAAAATGGAGGTGTGAAATTGTGGGAGAAATAAAGTGTTTCCCTCGCTTTCCTACTTGCCTCCTTGAAGTCAGCCTTGGTCAATTTTTTTTTAAAAAAAATTGCCACGTAAGGCAAATTTAAAATCCGGTAAGAAGCCTGTAAGAACCATTATGTACTCCCAGCATTACCCAAAATAATATTACACATAAATCCAAAAATTCTCATTACTTTTTAACCAGCCGTTCTTCCATCACTGTTCAAAAACTATTTTTTCTCCAAAAATAAGTCACACACCCACATAATATTGAAAAAAATATTTAGCCCCCTTCACCATATTATTTATATTATAATTTTTGGAATAGTTATGTGAAGTCAAAGAAAGGAAAATTGTTGTCATGTAAATATTATTTTATTGAAAAACGTGTTATCAATATATAGAATTGGAAAGTGAATTATAATTTTAATGAATCATTGAATGCCACGTGGTTCGTTGAAGTTAAAAGTAGATCGAATCCACACGAAGTTTTTTCATGAGCTGATTGTATTTAGTGATTGTCTGGAAGAGATTCTCAAATCAATTAAAATCCATTTTTTATCCGTTACCAAGCAAAGCAGCAACCATATTTGACTACTCCTCTCTAAGTTGGTCCCCACATGTTGACTAAAACGATCATTTTTTACTTGGCAACAGTTGGAATTGTAATTTTAATTGCAACCGGACAACCATCTATTGAGCAAATACAGCTTCGGTCAAAAATTGCTTTTCTAGAGTGCCAAAGCCAAACGGAGACTTAATTGCTTTTTGTTCGATGTTTTTCCGATAATTGTAAAACTACGTTAAATTTTTTTTTTAAAAAGGGGGAAATACAAATGAGCGAAGATTGAGGGATTAGGGAGAGGAGACAGCAAAGGCAAAAAATGATAAGAGAGAGATTAGGGAGATAAAGTAGGTTTAAAAGTATTTCTTCCATTTAAAAGGTTATTATTAATTATGTAATTGATTTTATTATTTGAAATCAAGTTCGATTCGAAATAAACGCTTAAAAAATGAAAAATGCTGAAAATTGGATTAAAATATTGTGAAATATTCCACTATCGATTTAGCTAGAAAGTCATGCTCATCTTTTCGCAGCATATACATGTCTTTTGAGTAATTTGGAAAATGTCGTAATAAACTTGATAATCGAAAAAATTTGACACAAAAAAGTTGGATAAAGTGATTTTAAACAAATTTTGAATTTTTTAAATAACAAACTCATTGCCCCCATCTTCAACTCTCCTCCGAACCCCACATGTCGATCGATAGAACCCAAGCCCCATACCCCATCGACAAGGGTGGATCGAGACAAATTTTTTGTGGGGTCAAAAATGAGATTTCAAAAATGTTTAGGTAAAAAAAAAAAAAGTCAAATTTTTTTTTTTTTCCGTGGGGTCATCTGACCCCACACGAACCCATGTGGGTTCGCCCCTGCCCATCGAAGCGAGGCACTGTAGAACATGTATTTATGCAGTCAAATATTCGTCTTTAATCTTAGATACAAGTTTTTTAATTTGTCGCAATGTAGACAATCCATAAAATGTATTAGAGATATTGTAAGTTGTTATTTGAAAATATTAATAGCAAGAGTAATTATTAACCTCTTATTTTGTAGAAATTAAGCTCATGTTTAGTACACATTAAATTTTTCATTTTCATTTTTCTATTTATTTTCAACTACACATTTTTAATAAAATAATATTTTCATCATATCAACAATTTTTTCTTCTTTTCAACAACACATTCTCCATCAATTTACTATTCCAGAATATATTCTTTCAAAATAATGTAGTTCAAACACAAAATTTAGATTTTAATCTAAATTAAAATTAACAATTAATATTATTTTATGAGATATACAACTTTTCAACCATCAATCTTTGCCCCTGTTTGACACCAATTCTATTTCTCATTTTTTTTTCTCTTTCTTCATTTTAACCACACATTCTAACAATAAAATAATATTACACATAAACTCAAAAATTCTCCTTACTTTTTAACCACACATTCTTCCATCAATCACTATTCCAGAATTTATTCTTTCATTAAAATGGGTGTCAAACACAAGCAAAACTCCACCAATCAGAAGCAAATTTAGTTACTAAAATTATAATGTGACAAAATAAATAGTGAATCAATAAATAAATAAAAATAAAATTTAAAATGTCAAAGAGTAAATTATAAGTTAATTTTTTGATTTGTCAAACATAGGCTTATTACTTGCCCAACACTTAAAAAGAAAAGAAATATTTTTAGAGTTATAAATTGTCCAAAATCTGACCACATCAAAGACCTACCGCCACATCAAACACTGATGATTCAAAGTTCCAGGTAGATAGGGGGAGAGAAAAACTGAAAGAGGATTTCATAAATCTCGTCGTCATTAATTTTAGGGTTTCTCTTGGCGATTGATGGGTTTTTGGTAAAGCTGAATCCCCTCGAAATTTGATACTTGAGTAAAAACCTCAAATGCATATACCAAAATTCTAATTATTAATTCCAATCGCTATTCCATTACATGCCTAAACCGTGTATCGTGTTCCCATGGATGATGATATTTGCATGTAAATATCGGTTACTTTTTGTATTGAAAATTGGTGCAAGCGGTGAAATTTGTTGATGGATTACCTTATGAGACTATTTTTTTTTTCGTAATTTCTGTTTCTCGTTATTCAAAAATTTAAAGTTTATTCGTTAATTATGCAGTTCTTATTGTTAGTTCATGGAATACATTTAGTGAGTTTCTGGTTCAGTACCATTGCACTATAATAGAAGTTACTCTGCTTTTTGGAAATTTTGTTGGCTGAATGTTTGGCTTTCCTTTACTTTTATAAACCCGGTGTGTTGATAGAACAGGATTATTCGAAATCTCCCTAAAGTTGCATTTCAATGACTTTAAGCCTTGTGAATAATGGAAGGCCAAATTTTGTAATTGCAGTTGGCATTTTCGTGAAAACATATATGATTGAGTTCAATGGAAGAAGAGGACGAAGATAGGGTTGTGCTCAGCACTTTAGGTGTTACATCTGCAAATCCTGAAGACATTGAACGTGACATTTTAGAAAAGGTCATGCTCAGCCTTGTTACCTTTGCCTTCGCTTAAATTATTACACGTAATTTGTTACATGCTAACTCGAGGTGGATGAGTTCCCGTAGTTTCATTTTCTTTAATTTTTAGATGGATCGTTTCTATTAGCTGCTAATCACTCTTTTGTAGTCATTTTTCACAAGTTAAACTATTTTTTAACCCTGTGGTCTTGATCAAGTCTGGCTGGAAATGTGTTTTGCCATCACGAAGGTGCATGTTAGGTTATTATGCGAGCACTATATTTCAGTCACCTTGTATGAGAATGTCCGAGCAGACCTTTCTCACATGTTTAAAGTTATGCTTGAAGTTTGCATGCTTGATGGTTTGTGTAACAGTTAATTTGATGGCAGGCAGGAAAAAATGCTGAAGACAATAGTGAAGCTGGAAGGGATGGAGATGAGGAGCTTCACAATCAAACCAAAAGCAACAAAACGCTATCTACTGTTCATGAAAATTTGTACAACAAATTGAGAGCTGTTGAAATTGAAATAAATGCCGTTACATCTGCTGTTAAACAATTAGAGAGCTTCAAAAGACATGATGATACTTTTTCTGAAGGTGATGATGAAAAGGAGCAGGGGACTGCAGATATTGAAAAAGATGATTTTTGGGCATCTCCAAATGATGTGACCCTTCAGCATGCTCTTGCTGCAGATCGATTAAAAAGCCTGATAAAAACAAAGGCTCAACTTGAGAATGAAATTTTGGATTCTTCCAATGACATTAAGGATAACAAGTTGTTAAGAGCTCTCGTCAAGGAAGACCCTAAAACCAAACGAAAGTTGAAAGAGATTCAGAAAACAAGCAAGATAAAGAACAAGAACAAAAGGGTGAAAACGGTTTCATTCATTGAAGATGATGATTTTGATGCTGTTCTAAATGTGGCCTCTACAGGGTTTGTGGAAACAGTGAGTGATTTTATTGTGGTTATTACTACTTTGCATAAACATATCTGTGTGATACTTCTATTGTTATTAGTGTAGCTTAATCGGGAAGTTGGATATCGGGGCTAATGGTACATTATTTCTCTTAGGAAAGGGATGAGTTAGTTCGGAAAGGAGTTTTAACTCCGTTTCACAAGCTTCAAGGCTTTGAACGCCGTATAGAGAAACCAGAACCATCCAATAGGCACAGAGTAGCCGAAGATGTAAAAAATAATAACAGTCTTGCTTCATCTAGCATAGGTAGAGCTCTTCAGTCTATGTCAGAGGCTGCACAAGCTCGCCCCACAACTAAGTTGCTAGACCTAGAATCAGTGCCAAAACTTGAGGCTCCTACCCATCCTTTCCAAAGGCTAAAAGTTCCCTTGAAGATCTCTCAGTCCCTAGAAACTGAGACAGTGAAGGATAAAGACAGCAAAAGAAAGAAGAAAAGACCATTGCCAGCAAAGCAGTGGCGAAGGATAGCTTCTCGAGAGGAAAACGAAGAAGCTGGTATGTCAATGCTGTTAAGCATTTGCAATTTGTTTTCTGTAGCCTGGTTAAATTCTTGGAAAGACAGGATAAAAGATTTTTGTTGATTTAAGCATACTTTGTCGTGCACATGCTACTCATAGCACTTGAAAACCTAAGGATGATGCAAGGTTATGTCAACACCTGCCAGCTGCAGCTGGGATTTGAAAAAATAAAATAACGGGAAATTTGGCCAAAATTCTATAACACATTCTTTTTCCGGCTTTTGTATGTTTGAATTTTAAAAAATTTATTGGAATAATTCTACTTGTTTTGGCCTTCTATTTCTCTTATTATTGTGTCCTCCTCCCCCCCACCCAGCAAAAAAAAAGTTAGTTTGCTAGTACTAAGCTTGTTATTACATGAAGGTGCAAAAACCTCCAGTTATGAAGATGACGATTTGGAAGATATCGAAGATGTGGAGGATGAAGGACCTTCATTTGTGACACTTGAAGGGGGACTGAGAATCCCAGAAACAATTTTTAGCAAGCTTTTTGATTATCAGAAGGTTGGTGTACAGTGGTTATGGGAACTACATTGTCAAAGAGCAGGCGGAATAATTGGAGATGAGATGGGTCTTGGTAAAACCATCCAGGTTTTAGCTTTCCTTGGATCATTGCATTTTAGTAGTATGTACAAACCAAGCATTGTTATTTGTCCTGTTACCCTCTTGCGGCAGTGGAAGAGAGAAGCTATGAAATGGTATCCAAGATTTCATGTGGAGATATTACATGACTCTGCTCAGGAAATGACCACTAGGAAAAAGCTATCAAAATCAAAGGAAAGCGATAATGAAAGTGATGAATTGCTCGACAGTGATAGTGAAGGAAAATTACCTTCTAAAAGTACCAAAAGATGGGATGCTCTGATATATCGTGTTTTGACATCAGAATCTGGTCTGCTGATCACAACTTATGAACAACTTCGGTTACTAGGTGATAAATTGCTTGATATTGAATGGGGATATGCCATTTTAGATGAAGGACATCGGATTCGAAATCCAAATGCTGAAGTCACTCTTGTTTGTAAACAGTTGCAGACTGTTCATCGTGTAATAATGACGGGTGCACCTATTCAGAACAAACTGTCTGAATTGTGGTCCTTGTTTGATTTTGTCTTCCCTGGAAAGCTTGGCGTTTTACCTGTTTTTGAGGCTGAATTTGCTGTTCCCATATCTGTTGGTGGTTATGCTAATGCAACTCCTTTGCAAGTTTCCACTGCTTACAGGTGTGAACGTTGATGTTTTAGAAAATCTCATTTCTTTCCTGATTATACAAACGTTATGTGGAAGTCAAGTTGGGGGGAGGGAATGATGGTATTCTTCCTGGTTCAATATCCTTCAGTGTTTGCATTATATTGTTCCATTATTAAATTGGTAATGATAAGTTATAGGTACAGAAAATAATGCATAAATAGAAAAGACGAACCTGAAATGGGAACATAAAGAGTTGAAATTGGCTGGAAGAATTAGAAAAAGTTAATGAAGATGAAAAGAAGCCTGCATTAACAACCCAAGGATTTGCATGTGATATTCCATTCCTACTTGATGCACTTCGAGAAAAGTCTTCTTCGGTTATTGTCATAGTGGAAGATATTATTCTTGAAAGTATGTCATTAAGATTATTTTGTCCTCTCAGTTTTCCCCCCTACTAAATCCAGATTTTTGCAGATGTGCTGTTGTTCTACGTGACTTGATCATGCCTTACCTCCTCCGGCGGATGAAGGCTGATGTGAATGCTCATCTTCCAAAGAAGACTGAACATGTCCTCTTTTGCAGTCTCACTCCAGGGCAGCAATCTGTATATCGTGCTTTTCTTGCTAGCTCTGAGGTTGAACAAATTTTTGATGGAAACAGGAACTCTCTGTATGGAATTGATGTCATGCGTAAGATTTGCAACCATCCTGATCTACTTGAGAGAGAACATTCTCAAGGGAATCCAGACTATGGAAATCCTGAACGTAGTGGAAAAATGAAAGTTGTTGCCCAAGTGCTTAAGGTGTGGAATGAGCAGGGACACCGTGTTCTTCTTTTTTCTCAAACTCAACAGATGCTTGATATTCTTGAGAATTTTTTGATTGCTGGTGGGTATAGTTACAGGCGAATGGATGGTCTCACTCCTGTAAAACAGAGAATGGCTCTGATAGATGAATTTAACAATTCTGAGGATGTGTTCATTTTTATTTTGACGACCAGGGTTGGTGGCCTGGGAACGAACTTGACTGGTGCCAACAGGGTGATCATTTTTGACCCTGACTGGAACCCCTCGACTGATATGCAGGTCTGTTTTGTTTGATCGTTTTAACAAATTTCTCCAGATGAATTTCGATTGCTTATCATGAGTTTAGAACTTTTGAGACTCAAATAACATCGTCCAATTTTTGTAAATTTTACAAAAACTGTATTTGTTCCTTCTCTTACCTTCTTCTTTGGGTTCGGGATGGGATGGAATTATCTTGCATTGTGATTTTTTGCCACTGAATTTGTTGAGGTTCTATTCAAATGCTTTTATCCGGTGATATCCTTATTAAGTTATTTGATACTACATTGCTAATAATAGCAGTTGTTTAAGACAGGCCAGGGAGCGTGCTTGGCGTATTGGTCAAAGAAAGGACGTTACAGTTTATAGATTGATTACTCGTGGAACAATTGAAGAGAAGGTGTATCACAGGCAGATCTACAAACATTTCCTTACCAATAAAATATTGAAGAATCCACGGCAGAGAAGATTTTTCAAGGCTCGTGATATGAAGGATCTTTTCACGTTAAATGAGGATGAAAATGGTCTCTCTACAGAAACATCTAGTATTTTTGGTCAGTTGGAAGAAGTAGATGTTGTGGGGGCCCATAAAAATAAACAGGATAAGCCAGATTCTGAAAAAGCCTCCAAATCAGATCCTAATGGTTCCACAACTGACTTGGGGCATAATTCAGAGGCTAATGGTGAAGAAACAGCTGGTCCTGGTGATGTAGATCAAGATACAAGCTTTCTGCAGAGTCTTTTTGATGCTCATGGGATTCACGTACTTTCCTAATTGCTTTGTCATTTATTTTCTTTGAATATAAATGTTGTAGCATGTTTTGTTGTGGAATCCCGTTTTAATTGGCTTACTTGGTAGCGAAATGGGCATAAAACGATATTCTTAGCTAGCTGATACTGATAAGTGATAACTACACTATATGTTCTCGGGTTTTTTACATTTGTTTAATGCCTTTTGTTTGTCATGAAAACTATACGGAGTTGAGGCCACATAGAATTTCTCTAATGTAAGATCAATTGTCTTACTGGTCACTAGACCTAAAAATGAGCGTCTGTTTGAAATAAATTGTGTTTCCTTTTCTCTTGGCAAGAGATAACTTTCTTTCTCACTTTCGTGTCTTAGCCCTTCCATTTCCTCTCCTTTCTATATTTAGTCCAAGATTATTCTTACAGAATAAAGAAGTCGATAGAAACCATTGCTGATTATATGAATACTTTTGCTTCTTGTCTTTTTGTTCCCCGCCTCCACGGGGTGCATATGTAACTTTTCTGCTATGGTCGTGTTTTTCTTATCCAGAGTGCTGTGAACCATGACGCTATCTTGAATGCTCATGATGAAGACAAGACAAAGCTTGAGGAAGAAGCTTCCCAAGTTGCACAGAGAGCTGCGGAAGCACTGCGCCATTCACGAATACTTAGAAACCAAGAAAGTATAACTGTTCCAACCTGGACAGGAAAATCGGGTGCTGCTGGTGCACCATCATCTGTCAGAAGGAAATTTGGTTCAACTGTTAATTCCCGATTATTAACCAATTCAAGGCCATTGGAAGATGTACCAAATAATGAAGCCAGCATGCAATACCAGATTACTGCTGGGGCATCATCAGGTAAAGCATTGGCCTCAGCCGAGTTGCTGGCTAAGATTAGAGGAAACCAAGAAACTGCCGTTAGTGATGGGCTTGAGCATCAGTTTGGCATGGCTTCAACTTCTGGTGGCCGTGAAAGATCTACAAGTAACGGGCCTTCTAGATCATCGAACACCTTTGGATCGCAGCCAGAAGTATTGATTCGTCAAATTTGTACATTTATCCAACGGAAAGGTGGAAGCACAGATTCAGTCAGCATTGTCGAGCATTTCAAAGACAGGATACCATCAAAAGATCTACCACTGTTTAAGAATCTTTTAAAGGAGATAGCTATGTTAAAGAAAAACCCTAACGGGTCCTTTTGGGTTCTGAAGCCGGAGTACCAGGAGCAGTAAAAATTCAAGTAAGAATTTTTTTTCCCTTCTCTAATTGTAGAAGATGACGTGCTGTCGTAATTATTTTTCACAACTATTGCTTAACCAGAAGATGTGCTGTACTGTGCTTTACAGAGTAAATTTTGCATGCTTTCAGTACAATTAGTGTTTGTCTTTTGAGAAGATTTAGAATAGTTGAAAACCTTTTCCTGAGGTGTGCTACATACAAGTTTGATATCTACGAGAAGCCCCTTGCATTTTGCAATTATTCCACTCGTGTTTCTGCCAGTGTCTTCAGTACAATATTGAAGATATTGATAATGTTGAGCAATCCCCTTCGAAGCGCAAATGGTAATTTCCTTCTCTTGCAAATCGTGGTACCATGACTTTGTTTGAAGGGCAAGATCAAGAATGGTCTTTTAACTGTCTATTTTACCCTTTTTAACATGGAAACATTGGGTCAGTTCAACCCTCAACTCAACGATCTGTGTATGGGTATGCACTTCCCTGTTGTGTTTATTTGTCTTCTTATACATTCAAAAATTCATAAGTATAACTCTAGGAATTTATTTTTAGATTCTTCCTTTCTAGTTTGTTGCATCTATATGATGAATATTTTGTGTAGAATTTTGAAAATTGAGAAAAGGAAATCTTCAATTATAGGGGCAATATACTATCATTTAACATCACTCTATGGAGTTGTTGGTCATTAATGATGAAAAATGCATTATATGAATGATTGGAGAGGGCAAATTTCTATTATGATTCCAAGGTGATACTGAGCTGTGCATTCGATTTATATACACATGGACCAATGGCCATTTTTATACAGGCAACAATGAAAATTATGAAAGGTTAAAAATCTTGTCCATTCTTAAAATTACAGACGTACGTGCTCGAAAATGGTCTTTAACTTTTAAGGGTAAATTGTACATGAGGTCTTGAACTTTTGAAGGTTGCGATGATAGGATCTTGATTTTTTTATTTTTTTTAACACCTGGAGTTCTAAGGCTTCCAAACATCTGCACCAAAGATCATCTTTACGGAAATGAGACGGTTAAAGAGTCATTTTATTTGTAAAATGAAGATTTTACCCCTAGTTTGATTTAAAATAATTAAAAACAAAGAACGAAAACAAAGGAAAATAAAAAAAGGAACACACCCACGTAATCAGGGGTGGATCCAGCATCTGGACAACCCCTACGGTCGCCCGTGCTGGGCTCATTCGAAACTTCAATCGATTCGTCGTCCGTCGGGAGAAATAAGAAGAAGCTATCGTGCTTGACCGACGTCTGCCTATAAGTTGTTTCTTTTGTCCCTTTTCCTATTCATTTAATTGTTTGGGCCTTATTTAAAAAAATAAGACCAATTAATGAGCCCAATCAACCCTACAATTAGTAATGGTAAAAAAAAAAAAAGGATAATTACGTAAAATCAGCTGTTTAAAACAGTTTTAAGTTTAAGAAAATTAGGTTTAAACTTTATTTAATCAAAAATCAGGTTTTATCATTTTTAATTAATAATGATATTATAAAATTAAAATAACCCATATACCCACCCTACTACCTACCCCTACCAAATTTATTTTAAATATGAAACCCTAAGTCTATTCAAACTTAACATAATCCATTTCATTTTTCTCCTCTCGCCATTTCTCCCAACCAGTCGCTGCCGCCGCCCGCCGCCTCCTTCATTCTCCTCTCCATCCCCCTCCCTCTGCTGCGAATCGCAGCAGCATCGCGACGCTACTGAACGCAGCAGCCCCCTCCCTCCCTCCCTCCCTCCCTTTTCCCCTGTCGGTGTCGCGATGTTGGGGCAGCAACATCGCGACGTTGCCACCACCGCATCAACGTTGCTGCCGACGACGCTGTTGTGGTTGATGGGTGGGTATGTGGAGGTCTTCGATGCGGTGGTGGATCTGCTGTAGGTGTGGCTGTGAATGGGGTGAGTGGTGGATATGTAGTGATAGTGATCTTGGTGGTGGTTTTGGATTTGGGGGTTTACACTGATTGTGGATATGTGATTTTGTGGCTGGTGATTATGCGGCGTCGGTGATTGTAGATCTGTGGTTGGTGCTGGAGGTGATTTTTGGGGTTTTTTTTTGTTGGTGGTGGGGTAGGTAGATTTGGTGATGTTGGTGGTGGATGTTGGTGGTGGTGATGTGGTTTTGCGGTGAATCTGGAGATTGTCATGGTATTTATTTGCGGTCGATTGGATTTGGTGACGACGATTTTGTTGTTGCTTGTGCGCAATGGCTGTGGCTGTTGCCTGTGGGGGCGGTCGTGGGTGGGATGAGATGAGTTGTGGTGGGTATCTGTGATTGTGATTCACTGTAATGAAGCTGTGACCAGTAAAAGTTTTGATTTTTTTTTTCAATCGCAACCTTTAAAAAATTTTAATTCGTGGTTGAAAAATAACCCGTGACCATAAAATTCTTGATTTGTGACAGGTGAGTGTCTGTGACCTAGAAATTGTGACTGTGACTAACAGTAATAGAGCTGTGATCAGTAAAAGTTTTGATTTTTTTCAATCTGTGACCTCTAAAAAATTTTAATTCGTAGTTGAGAAATAATATGTGACCTCGAAATAATACGTGACCAATTAACCTGAAATTAATTTTTAACTAAT
>CAIGRE010055061.1:0-16804 GCA_903798275.1 Fraxinus angustifolia subsp. syriaca | reverse complement strand
AAAATTTTAATGTCATCAAACATGGGCTTATGCTGAATACTTTATATTATTTAATTGGTTTTAAGCTTAGCTAAACATGTCAGCAGGACAAAGCATTTTTCCACTTTTGCCTTTAAAATTTCATCGTAGTATAGTGTCGGCCAGATACGTTGACGTAATATTCTATCATTGAACTATTTAAAATCACACTTCTATCACTGAACCTGTTGAAATCCTTCTCGCAAATTGATCTATCTTTCTATTTCAAATTTTTGTCATCTGGGCCTTCTTTTTATTTTTATTTTTTTTGTTAATTTAGGAGATTGTGAAAAGCGAGGGTCTAAATTTGAACCAAAATAGAAGTCCAACAAAAAAGTACTTAAGTTGGAATAAAAATATAATTTTTCCGATACAAATAAACAATGCTACAATTGTGTGACAAACAAATTATTAATTTCACCGTTGTGCGACGTCTCTCGTTAATCTACAAATGGACCGGCAATAGGACATCCAACTTTCAATCTTTCATACCAAAGAGTTGTTCGCGCCTTCTTTTATAATTTATTATTATAAATTAAAAATTTCATAAAAATAAGAATCATATTATAGACGATTTTATTCAAATAATATTTAGGACCCGTTTGACATGATTTTTGAGAAATCAAAATGAGTTTTTGGACCACATTTGACTAATTTTATGAAAATATTTCCTCTAATTAAAAGAACGTTAAGAGAAAGTTGATCTAACGACTTCATTTAAAAACATTTTCGGAATAAGAATTTTTCTAAAAAAAGTTATTTTTCAAATAAAAATTAAGCGTTTAATCAGGAAGCTCTTTCACAAGAAGTAAAAGAAAAAATAAAAATAAAAATAAAAACAATGCCAAACTTGCCTTAGACTATTTCAATAATATCTTTAAATTTAATCACACATATATTATATGTTAATTGAACCCTTTTACGAAACTCTTCGACTCTATAAAATGTACCAAGTTTTTGATGTATACAACAATGTATGTATTTTAGTGTATACAATATTGAAGTATTCCATTAATGTTGGAAGGTAGTACAAGCCTAAGCCACGCACAAGATAATTGAAAGAAAATGAAAATCATTTTTCAATTTATTGGTGTATTCACTAGGAGTCTGTTTGAGAACTTTTTTTTTTTTTTGAAAATGGATTTTGGAATAATATTTTGATGAAAAATGTGTGATTAAAAAATAAGATTTTTTTTAAAGTTTGCGCGTAATGTTATTTTATTAAAAAATGTCTAATGAAAAATAAGAGAAATAAAAATATATTTTAGAAATGATGGGGAACAAACAAGATTGATTTCTTTTATTTTCTCTAAGTTTATTGTCAATTATTGAGACTTTAGACTTAGTTGGTAAATTTTTTCATTTATTCAATTAGAGAGTTTGAATTGAATGATCACTCTGGAAGTCGATGAGTGGAGAATGAGAAAAAAGCTAAGGAGACGAAGAAAGCTACAAATATAATGCAATTGCCTCGTCGTTGGGAGGGACATAAATGTAAGAAATTGTGCACTATTGCTATCGATAAAATGAGGAAATAAACGATTGAGTTTCATGATTTCCCTTTTGTCATAAAAGCCCGTGCAGCGCAAGAGTGATTTAAGAACCCAATTGAATGGAAATCGTTACTAGGCATGACAATGGTGCAAGCTAGTGATTTTGACTTGTCTTACTCGGATTGAATCGAGCCCAAGTTGGGTGCAAGTTGTAGGCTACAGAAAATGTGGGTTGGTTGAAATTTTTATTGAAAATAGGGACAAGTTCATGAGCTGGATGTACTTGGCCTATTGTGATCGAGCTAATTTTACTCAATTCAGTATGATCGAGCTAACTTTACTTGACCCAGTACAAGCAAGCCAATGAGTTGAGCCTGCGTTCTCATTTTTTGATTAACAAGCTGCTTGCAGACCAACGAACTAAGTCTGCTCAGCCTATTGACATGGAAGCAATACAATTAATGAAAACTTGAGAGTGAGGACGTAACAAAGAAGAAATCTGAGATAAAAATGCAATGCAAAGAAAAAGTTGGGGACATTGAGTGCAATTTAGTCAAAATAATAAGCAAAGAAAATTCGTCTATCCTCCCATTTGACAACCATTATTTCAAAACATTTTTTTCTACGTGCTCAACTCGTCTTCCGTTCTTTCAAAAAACAATTTTTAAATTTTTATATACTCATTTTCAACCAATTAATATCATTTAGTACCACTAATTTGTGACACTCGTTTAGATGGCAGCACTAATGACATTAAATTACAGATTTTATTAAATGAATTACCTAATTTTACATTTAATTGAATATATTACATATTACCACATAGACTAATGATTTAGCATCGCTGATGTTAGATGACATTATTATTTTTAAACACACATTCACACAATAAAATATTCTACACGAAAATCTAAATTTTTTTTCTTATTTTTTAACAATATATTATCCAAAAAATACAATTCAAAACTTCATTTCACCTAAATAATAATTGTCAAAAGGAGGTTAAAAGATTCATAAACGTGTCGGAAAAGAAGTGGCGGCAGTGGATTCCACAGAACCATAAAAATCCCCTGTCGTCGTAGGTAGAGAACCTTCGCCTTTCTCTTCCACGCATAAATTACCCCCTGGCCAGACTGCTCTCTTTCAGCCTCTCCTCTCTTATTGACGCCAGAAAAAAATAAAAATAAAAATAATCTCACGCTTCCCTCGAAGGAGTCATTCCTCTCCCTTCAGGTAGACTACTTGTTAAAATTTCACATTTTTCTTCATTTTCTTCAAGTTTCGATTTATCTGTAACGTATTGTCGTATATTCAGAAATTTACGAACAACTACCGGTTTGAATTCAGGTTTGGTCTGAGAGATCAGGTAAGTTTCTGTGTTTTTCGTAATGTTTGATAATACACGTCAGAATTGTGAGTAATGTGTTAATATGAAATTTATGGAATTAAGAAACTGGTGATTATATCTTTGTAATTGCTTAGGTTTTTTAAAATCTGACAGTCGAAATTATATCAAATGTGAATGTACTATGAATTTACAATAGGCAAGATAAGAAGGCAGTAGCATTGTGGAGTATGTTAAAGTGGTGTATTGTATTATTATGTGTACGCTTTCTGTATTACTTCGAATCTGACCGACGCTGCCATCTTGTGAATGTTAGAGCACCTCCAATGGTAATGTGAAATTGAGGGTATATTTCAAAACCCTTTTTGCATCCTCATTTGTGTCCCGGTGAATCTACATTTAAAATTTGTTCATCCACTTTTACATTTCTCCATTGGAGGGTTTTCGGCGGCTTTGGAGATTTAAATCACAATTTAGATCTATTTTATAACACTACTGGAGATGCTCTTTTTTAGTGACTGATACATTGATGGCCTACTTTACTGGTGTTGGCTTTGACAGTTCAAATGGGATCGAAGGATGTTTAGTGTCTGTTTACATTGGTAGTCTCCGTTCAATATGTTCAATGTGTGCACGGGTTTCAAACTCTTAGCCTTGTTTGATTGCACTTCAATTGCATAGAAGATGGATATTAAATTCCATTTTTCACCTTTTTGCATGTTTGATTAACCAAATTTTCCATGTAATTGGTTTTCCATCGGTTATCCACATGCTCACATTTTCTTGGTTTTTAAGGAAAAGTTGTTCCCATAACTTTGGTGGGAAACAACTTTTTTTTTTTTGGGCAATAGAAACAAATTTTATTCATTTGATGAACAATTTTCGTGGAAAACAAAGTCAAACGAATACCAAAAGATCCAAAATTTCAATATTATCCAGGTGGAAAATTATATTATTCAAACACAATAATTAACAATTCCCAGTAAAACCAAGTTCTAAACAATTCAATTATCTGAAATTCATTTTCTTTCCATTCAAATTTCATTGTTGTAATCAAACGGACCTTAATGATGTTTTTGTCACATCACGTGAAAATAACCTTTGATCTTTATTAATTGCTTGTACAGTATTAAAGATTAGGCTGTAGAACTTTTGACCACTTGTTGCCTGGAATATTTTTTTCTCGTGAGCCCTTACGAACTGGAACTGAAAAGTAATTTTATTTTTATTTTTATGCCATTAATTGTTGTCATCATGTCATGCGAAAAGAGTACGTGATGACGGCGATGCATACTATTAATTATACTCATTGGATATGTTGTTGAAAGATGAGTTTAGTACTGCAAAATAAGTGAACAGTTCCAATAACTCTTTTAAATTCGTGGAGGTTTGGTGATCACTTGTAACTCTTAATCCCCCAATTGAGAATCCAATGATGTGAATATAGCTTGAACACTGAAAACCGAATCAAGTTCTTACAAGATCAGAAATCGCCAAGATTTCTGTACAACACACCACAAATCCCTCAACCACAAAGGTTGTTGCTAAAATCAAACCTTCTCTCACTTGATTACACAAGAGAATCAACTAGATTTCTCACCTATCATGGTAATTAGAAAACAAAGAAGAAAGAAGAAGATGAATAGTAGAAAGAAGGTTTGACTGCACTCTAGTGTCTTCCCAAACGAGGAAATTTTAAGTCTTCCAGAGAAACCCTCCATCCAACTGATTAAAGTCCTCCACGTGTACAGCTCTGATCAATTCTTGCCAAAAAATGAAATTGCACTTCCAGAAATAATGAATTATTTCTGATGCACACCCACACGTTCTCTCAACACTAAGATATCATATAGTACTACTGCGAGGGAACCTTTAGTTGAGAAGCATAATTAGTGAATGAGCCACGCCGAAGAGTGTTCCAAGGTTATGGGAGATGTCACTGGAGTCCCATGACATGTTCTGTAAAGTTTTGTAAATTACTAAGGATGTAATAATGAGTATGATGTGGCATAATACTAATTTACAGTGCGCCAGTCTCCTCTAATTATGTTGTCGCGCAATATGGATAATATGTTGGAGTTAGCCTTTCTTCTTTGTCTAGTTTCATGGTTGTATTATCATCATTTGTCCATTAAATTCATCTACTTGGTTCGAAAATATCTTCTCTGTGATGTGATAATGGAAGAGGAGTCTGTTGATGCTTTCTTCATTTTCCATAACAGTGTTGGGCTTAAATGTGGTTTGTGAATTTTTGTCTACCGAACTGAACCGAACTGTATCTAGTAAATGATTTGTGTTTGTAGGTCTTCCTTTCAGCTCAATTAAACATCATAACGTCCTGTTTTTTGGTGGACTGTTAAGATGGCTGAGGTACCCTTCTCTTTTTATTGAAGTTATCAGAGAGTGCACATCTCATTTAAACAAGAAAGTTGTTGGAATATGCACTAATTGACTGAAAAACTTTGGATTGTTGCAGGAGGAATACAAGGTGTCCTTGAACGTGTATGACTTAAGCCAAGGTCTAGCCAGGCAACTATCAACTACATTTCTGGGGAGGACTATTGAAGGAGTATGGTAGGGTTATATTTTCATAAATACAAGGGTAATAATGATCTAAATCGAGTTCCACGAGTTTTAAGTGTGGATGTGGGATTGCATGCCAGAACTTTTACATCAAGTGTAGGACTAAATTGCAAGAAATTTCCTTCTCTTCACAATCTGATACAAATTCTGCTGAGATCTTTTAGGAGATTATATGAGGGGGAGAGATTTGGGGTTATTAACTTGCAGACTTCGAGCTTGTTATGCACTTGGGTCTCATAATTGATTTTCTTATTATTTGGCCTACTAATTTGTGTTTTTAACATAGCGTTGCCTTCTAATTCTGTAGGCATACAGGACTAGTTGTTTATGGAACCGAATATTACTTTGGAGGTGGCATACAAAACTCTCCAATTGGAACAACACCTTATGGGACTCCAATTCGAGTAGTAGATCTTGGCGTCACACATGTGCCAAAGGATGTATTTGAAACATATTTAGAAGAGATTGGCCCCCGGTACACAGCGGAAACATATAGTTTGCTAACTCATAATTGCAACAATTTTAGTAATGAAGTTGCACAGTTTTTGGTTGGTGCTTCTATACCAGACTACATTTTGAATCTCCCAAATGAAGTTATGAGCAGTCCCATGGGTGCTCTCATGTGTAAGTTCTTCCACTCTGTTAGTATTTACAACTGTTTTCCTTTTTTGCCAGATTAATAGGCTGCATAAAAGATGAAAAGATACAGGGAAACAACTGGGAGATGGAATAGGTTGGATGGATGTAAAGGGAGAAGGAATATAAAATGTTCAATTTACCAGAAGAATCTTACATCTTATGTGGGATACTAATTGTTTGAGACAAAATAGTAAAATCAACAGACAACACTCATTGCCCCCCTGATTTCTGTTAGTAGGCGAGAGCAAAGGAATTCTCCGTGTCCATTGTCCCTTACATTCCACACTAGTTTTCCACGTCGCTGATGTTTACTACTACCAGTTTTCCACGTCGCTGAATCTTCCTTTGAAAATCCATCGTGGGGCGATCAATGATTGATAGATTGAGTATGACCTTTCTAGCATTAAGACAGTCCTTGTCAACCCATATTTTATTCTTACATATTCGAACGATTTTAATTTTTATTATTAAGCACCTATTCTGGTTAAGTTTCTATTCTTTTTTGGAGCTTGAATCAAGTATTTGGTGCAGTACCTATGATACAGCAAATGGAGGCGACACTAAGAGCAGGTGCAGTCCCTCAGGCGCCACAGTTCAGGCCTTCAATGATGGCTCCTGTTAGTGAGTCATCTGTCACTAGGTTCGACCAATTGATAAGGACAAATGATGATGTTGAGAGGATCTCAAAACTGGAATCTACCAGTTGTGGAGAACAACAGAATGAAAGGAACAATGTTATCTCCCCTGCTAGTGAGCCCCAAGAGACTATTTCCAATAACGGTCCTGTCGTGGACCTGCTTGGGGATGCTCGAAGCAAAGTGCAAGAGGAGATCAGCAGTGAATTTGCTGCACTCATGGCAACTGGGACACTGGGCGCAAGTGAGGCTGCTGCACTAGCAACTAAGAAAGTGATGCAGAAATATGGACATCTGAATGCTGCACAGAGCTAGAGAGGCAAAATAATTTGTTTAAGAGACTCAAATTTCAGTTTTAAGCTTTGGAAAATGTTAATGTGGGTTTAATCATGTAGAAATATCAGAATTATTGTTCAAATGATTGTCAAATACAGTGCACAATCATAAAGATACAAATTTAATCAAAGCATCGCTTGCAATTATCTGTAGTCAAGTTTTATGCAAGCAGGTTGGTACATGCTTAACTATAATTTATTTGCATCTCTATATCTTACGTATATATCAATTAACTACCAAATTATAAAATGTATAGTTCAATTGTTTTCTACTTGCTGATCGTTGAAATATTTAATTATTCGTATAATCTTAATGTTCTCTTTTTTTCAAGAATATTTTTGACTCCATGTTCGGCATTACTTGTACTAAATATATTACTCAATCATGAGCTATAATTAATATTAACTATTAACTTGATCTATTTAGCGCCTGTTTGATGCTCATTACAAAGATTTTTTTTTTTTTAGTGAGTTTTGGAATAGTGATTTTTGGAGAATGTGTGGCTAAAAAATAAGGAAAGATTTTAGGTTTACGTGTAAAATATTTTATCTTGAGAATGTGTACTTAAGAATGAGTTTTAGAGAAAATTGGAGAATGGCGTACAAACAAAGGTCGCATGATATTGATGCACATAATCACTTTATGTGTCAATATCATTCTTGAGAACACTTGATATTAACTATATATTTCATTACTATCATAATATTTAACATTTAATACGTTTTTTTTATAAAACAAAAAAATTCAAACAAGAAAAACATGTGAACATTCGTTGCTAGCTGTTCTTTTTTCTAGTTCGTATGAGTTGTACCATTTGTTTATACAACATAATTTGTATTTAAGTATAATAGTTGTTGAGATGCTTACAGAACGGGGTGGTGGCGCAGTTGGCTAGCGCGTAGGTCTCATAGCTACTGAGTGATCCTGAGGTCGAGAGTTCGAGCCTCTCTCACCCCATTTTTTATTTTCCTTACAAAATTCTTTTTCACACTGAACCCGGTTCGAGGAATCTCCGGTTTTGGTACCGCTTCTAAATTTCACTTTATACATACTAATTTTTCGACTCGTCAGTCGACACCCTAATTTCACTTTACTCTGTCTCTATGAAGTCAATACAATTGAAATGTTCATTTGCAAATTGCCTGATTTATGAACTGTGTGGTAAAAGGAAATTCTGAAGCTTTTTCCTGCCAGAGCATTGCTACATTTATACTAGGTTGATACGGTCGTTGACTTTCTTCTGAAGGTTGCTACAATTAGGAGTAAGATCAAAAGTGGCGTATTGAAGGCAAAGAATGTGGAGACAATCGAGTTGACAATGATAACGACGAGTTCAAACTTCATTAATATGATACTTGGATTCAAAATTCACTATTATTACTTGTACAATTTCGGAAGGAACTTAATTCACGGTTCGATGGAAATAAAATCTCAGGATCTACTTTAGGATAATTGTTTTGAAGTAATTTGGAATCGAGATGGTGACGATTTATGAGAAAAACATAGAATTTTGAGCATTTATTTCTGTGATACTTTTTAAAGTAATCTTTTGTGAAATAATGACCACATTACGTTACGTTAATTTTGGTTTATTTTGAAGTCAATTCAAAACGGTTAGTTGTGTAAACTATTATCAAAACTCTTTTTGTAGAATGGAAATAATTAGGACGACGCAGAACTAAGGAATGATGGGAAAAACCAAAAGGTTGGAATAAACAATAATTTTTTGGTTGAAGCTAGCATTTCAATTGAACAAATATATGCATGCTTGATCTTCTGTCCCCAGTGGACGATATAAAAACTTCATATTGCTGACGTGGCAAGAAAATCTTATATTGAATTTTAGAGTGTTTTGCCACCCGTAAAAGAATTTGCGGGTTTGTCTCGATACCCTCAAATTCACAAGACTAAACATCTATTCGATCTTCATTTTTAAAAAATTATTTTTTTCATAAACTCATTTTAAACTACTTATTTCATGTGATTCTCAATTTTTCAACAAGACGCGTCATCAGCTTTTATCAAAATCTACTAAAAATCTAATTTTAACTCAAATTCTAATTTGAAAATCAAAGTTCTTGATTTTTTCTTGCCATGATTTTGGCTGGTGGAACCAAAGCTCATCTCCATTGTGAAGAATATCAGAGTTGATAGTGGCAATGGCCTGTTTGAAGAAGATGATCCATTGAATGTCATTTTAACAAAAAATAAAATAAAATAATGGATAATGTGCATTGTGATTGGTGTACTATTAAAGAAAGGTTAATGACGAGACTAATTTACACATTTTTAAAGTCAAAGGTTCAATTTTGTAACTAAAAAAATAAATTAGGGACCAATGATGCAATAAAATTCGTAACTGACAAAATCACAGCATTGTGGCGTTTCCGTTATCTCCCATGTCTGTTCCGCAGACAAAATTCCTTCCTTTCCCATTTCTCTCTCGTTTAAAAATCATCGTCACGGATTCCTCTACAATGTCAACTTTCTCTTTCTAAATCCTGCAACATTACGCAGAGCGCTTGAGTTTTCTGAGAGAGAGAGAAAATCTGAATTGAAATGGGACAACATTCGTTGATTTACAGCTTTGTAGCGCGTGGGACGGTGATCGTGGCGGAGTACACGGAGTTCGCAGGGAATTTCACTAGCATAGCTTTCCAGTGCCTTCAGAAACTTCCGGCTACTAACAATAAGTTTACTTATGACTGTGATGGCCACACCTTCAACTACCTTGTCGAGGATGGCTTCAGTAAACCCCTTGCGAATTCTGATATATAATATTATTGCACCTTCGATTTGTTTGATGGAAATTTTTTGTTTTATAACTTCACTTAAGTATAGTGATTTGATTTGATTATCAGTTGTGTGATTCTTATGTTGTTCTTGTTCTTGTTATTGGTTTTTTTTTTTTTAATCGTTAGAATAATTTGAATTTACTTGTTAAAAGCTTGGATCAGTATTGAAATTCCTAAGATATCATTTTAACTTTTATCTATTACTTTAGGTAAGGTGCTAACTGTAAGCCTGCAGTCATAGTATGCTGCTTTAGAGTAAAGTTAGAATTGGCAATCGGGCAATTTAATTTTTGAATTCCTGACTGTCATTCTGTATTGCTTGTGTCTTTTAATCTTATTTTTCTTTAATTTACTTATTTTTGCTGGTTATTTGAATCACTCTGGTTTCCCTTCTCTTTTTGAAAAAAATGATAGAGATCTTTTACTTAGAAATATATTTTCTGCGGGTTCTTTGTCGAATTCTTTGTATGTGTTTGATGAGATTTGCTTTGTGATAATGAGCATTATCTTTCTGATTCTGTGATGCTTTATGATGGTCTACGGCATTTGATAAGCCCTGGACTGAGGTTATTTGTTGAGTTTTTACTTTAACTTTTTAAGTAATTATGTTCCCAGTTTCAAATGTGGCAGATTTATTTCCTTACTTCAGATTAGTTTTACCTTTATATGTTTCTACTTCTGAACTCATTCTTCAAGATTGGATTCCTAATGGTGGAGATTGTAATACAATAATCTTGAAATAGATCAATTCTGGCATTACGTAATGCCTATGATGTTAGATTACTTCAACTTTTCAATGATTCCTCCCAAAGTTGGGACTCTTGAATTTTAAGATTGCTACTTTAATTTCTAATGATTCCATCTTTCTTAGCAATCTCTTGAGAATTAATTTATTTGGAAGGATAACTGCCAGAATTGATATAATGCAGAATAAGAAATGGATTTGACCAAATATTTCAGGTTTAAATGAGCTATATTTTGTTTTACAAATACTTGAACGTGCAGCTTTCGAACAAAATTATATGCCTGAAATTTGTCTCAATCATTTAGGTCCTTTCTTATCCTCAGTTTTTTCCCTTTCTATTTGCTCAACTGGACTAACTTTTCTATGTATTAATTACAGCATATTGTGTTGTTGCCGTTCAATCTGTTGGCAGGCAGATTCCTATGGCATTTCTCGAGCGAATTAAAGAGGACTTTACCAAGAAATATGGTGGGGGAAAGGCTGCTACTGCTGTTGCTAACAGCCTGAATAGAGAATTTGGGTAAAGTTCTCTCTTAGTCTCTTTTACTCTCAGTAAATTTATTCCATTATTTGATTATGAATTATTTTTATTTCACAAATCATTTTCTAATGGCATAATGTCCAAAAACTTAGGCCCAATTTGAAGGAGCAAATGCAATACTGTGTGGATCATCCCGAGGAGATCAGCAAGCTGGCAAAGGTGAAAGCTCAGGTTTCAGAAGTCAAAGGGGTGATGATGGAAAATATTGAGAAGGTAAAACAATACACAATTTCCAGTAATATGATATTTGAGTTTCTAAATGGTGTGCGATCCTTGATTAAGGCTTCTCTTTATGCAGGTTCTTGATCGTGGAGAGAAAATTGAGCTTCTGGTAGATAAAACTGATAACCTTACCTCTCAGGTGTGCAAATTCCTGTGCTTATATTCTTCTTGTGGAGAGCATAGACATTCTATGTTACACAAATTGTTTAGTGTTGATTCTAATATGCGTGCTCTTATATACCATGAGATGCAGGATAAAATTAAAATTATGCAAGTTGAGGCCACCTTTACAGTTCTAGAACCAATAAACCATAGGATCCGTATAACTATATAATTAGCTGTGAAAACCACGATAGAGTTTAATTATCTTACATGCTGTTTGTCAATTGTCAGACATCATTTGTGGTCTAAATGTTCAAAATTATTCTGTTCAGTGAACTTGTTTGTTCCCTTTGTCACTTGTTACTTTGGCGGGGGATAAGTTGGGTATATTTACCGAGTAATAGCCTAAAAGCTCCGAAGACTCAACCCTCTTGGTCATTTATATTCTTCCGCGCTGAGTTCTCTTGTTTGCTGCTTTGGCTCGTTTAAAAATTTGAGTATTCAAGTTTTTTGTTTAACCTCAAAGGTTTATCTAGTCACTGTATTCTCTACTTTTACTGGTATATCGAATATACGAGATTTATTTATTTATTTATTTTGGTTGTAGGCGCAACACTTTAGGACACAAGGAACCCAAATGAGGAGAAAGTTGTGGTTGCAGAACATGAAGACAAAGCTGATAATCCTTGGAATTATCATTGCTTTGATTCTTATCATAGTTTTATCAGTCTGCACTAAAGGCAAATGTCATTAGTTTGTGGGTTTTTCAATATTCTTTTGATTACGCCGGTTGTTGATGGTCGTTCGTGTTGGTTCATCATTCGACTACTTTGTGTTTGTTTTGCCTGCAATAAGGGGGATACATTTTGCCATTTGTTATGGTGTGAATTTTGTGGGACTGTTCGTATAGATATAATTTGAAATCCTTCAAATTAGTGAAAATAATTTTTGATTACCTTCCTTCATTAAGATTGAATCCATTTGAATTCATCAAATGATTGTGAATGACTGATTTTTTTGATTCCGTAGGGACAAATCAGAAAATCTGACATCGAATTTAATTCATTTTCAATAGCCGTGAAATGATCATTTGTCCCCAACTTCATCCAGCCTCCAATTGTATTCTATTTCATTTTATTAAACTTGAAAAGGTTGAAAAAAAATAGTGACAAATTAGTCTTAATTATTTTCATTAAGAAAACATGCCTAATTTTCATGTTTCATGCCTCATTCCACTTTTTTCCTCCCCAGCAATGCTCTTTCTATTTTGAATGTCACTAAGAAAATTTACTAAATATCTAGTAAAAGTTTTTAAGATAATAAATATTAAAGGCGATCTGTTTGATAGATAAAGGTGAAAATGAATTCCAATTTCATGTTAGTTGGCAAATAAAAACCAACCAAACTCATAGGAATTCGTTTTCCATTAAAACAAAGAAAATACAACTTAAAGTTGTTATATATTGAAATTCGATTTTCATTTTCATGTTGTAATCTAACGGCTAAAGTGAATTTCGCTTTCCTCGGATGTGACATTTTCTATGGAAAATGTGGCAATCAAACAAGGCTTTAATAAAATTAATCTGATTGTTCATGAAATAACTTAAAACATTAATAAATTATAATTCAATTTTGCTGTCCCAATTTGGCGCTAAACATAAGAATCAAGAACGTGAATTATATCATCAACACGACAAGAGAGGGGAGGGGGAGAGATTTTCATTTATTTTATTTAAATCGGGTAAATAAATCTGAAAATTACACACAAGTCATAATTGCTTGCTATTGGCTTTAATAAAAGAAAACATTTAAAACATAGTTTGTTCACATATCATGAGTATGTTGAAAAGAACAAATCAATAGCTGCTTAACAACACAGGTAAACAAGGCACAATTTCTAGAAATGTAAACAAACTTTTCATACGGAAAACCAATGCAAGCATTTTGTTAGAGAAAATACCGACTCCCGACTATGCCTGGTTGCCATCCCCGCCACCCCTTGAGCGGCCACCCATCCTTCCACGGCCACGGCCATAGCCTCTGCCACCTCCGCCTCTCCCTCTTCCATAACCAGCACCTAAGAATAAATCAAACGATGCAATTCCTCATAATTAACTAATCTGCAACAACACAGTTTTCGAAGTCATTAGGTAAAGAGCATACTAACCACGATAACCCCAACCACCACGACGCCCACCACCTCGGCCCCAGTTAGAATACCCACCGTTTTCTGCCACAAAGAAACATAGTCAAAAAATTAGACTCGCACTAGATGCAATAAATACATAACTACTCAGTCGCTTGGATCGCACGACTTTAAAGGTAGAATGTAATACCTTGATAGTTTGCATGTCCATCATTTTCTGCCATGAAGAAACACGAGACAAAATTAGACCAGCACTAGATGCAATAAATACATAATTACTTGGTCGCTTGGATCATATGATAGTTAGAATGAAACCTTTATAATTTGCAAATCCACCATTTCCTGCAACAAAGAAATGTCAAAAATTTAGGCAAGTACTAGATGCAATAAGTACATAGCTAATTCGTCTTTTGGATCATAAGACTTTATAGATAGGAATGAAACCTTTATAATTTGCATATCCACCATTTCCTGCCACAAAGAAATGTGAATAAAAAAATTAGACAAGTATAAGATGCAATAAATACATAATTACTCCGTCGCTTGGATCACAAGACTTTACAGTTAGAATGAAATACCTTGATAGTTTGCATGTCCATCATTTTCTGCCACAAAGTAACACGAGACAAAAAATTAGCCAAGTACTAGATGCAATAAATACATAATTAATTAATCAATGGGATCATATGACCATATAGTACCTTGATAGTTTGCATATCCACCTCTGTTCCAACCTCCTCCCCTCCCTCGCCCTCTTCCTCTGCCACGGCCTCTTCCATGCCCATATGCATCTAAAGATCAAGTAAACAGTCAATAAATTACCAAGAATGGCAAAGTTCAACAATGATGATGAATAAAGGTGCATTTTCTTGTCATTACCTCCATTACCACTGTTGTACACTGCACGTGCCTGTCTAGGAGGTTGCTGTTGCTGTTGCTGTGGCTGATAATTATATTGTTGTTCATTTTGCTCTATACGAGCTGGAGCTTGGTACCTACATATGCACAAAGAATATTACATTAAGTCAAAGAACATACACCTGTCATAAAATATTTAAGGTCCAATTAAAAAAACCAAAAGTTTAAGTGCACAAGGCAACATTTGTTGAAAGTAGCCGACAGAAGAAGGTGTACATCAGAAATACAGTTCAAACGGGTATTTTTTCAAACTTGTCATCTGGGTAGGAATTTGCATCAGGAAGAGAGGTTGTGGCATTATCATATCAACCTTCTTGCCTCTCTACCTCTCTCCAACTTTTGGCTTTGTCCTTCGTAAAGAAACTAATAACAATTAAACATAAACTACCCTGGAGAATTCTTGTTTAGCTCCTTGGTTGACAAGGCAATTGAAATCATCGAAACATGGCGAGTCTGCTCCACACTGTATTAGACATGAAATCAATATCAGACAATATTGCAATGATGAATTTCTTTGCAGATCATATGGGAGACCGGGGATACAGGAGGGTGCACATGTAATGATAAGAGTACAATGAACAAAAACTTGAAACTTACGTCTCAAGGCCCTCTTCAATGGGTTCAAATGTATCAGTTATTTTTACTGAACTGATGGCAGTGTCCTGATGCAGTCGAGGAGTTCTTCTCTGTTGCAAAAGCAAAAGAATTGAGGTTTCCATGTGGCAGCTTCAACAAAAAGAAAGAGAAAAAAAAAATAAAAACCAGTTCAAAACACCACCTTTATAATCTCAGCAATGGCTACTGTCTTGCTTATAGCTTGACCCATTGCTTTCAAGACAATCTCATTTCCACGTCTCTCCTGGACAAAAAGCCTTTGATTATAATGTATAATCTGGCAGGCTAACAGCGAAGTGAACTAAATGCATAAGGTAACTCGATCAAGGCCTTAAAACAGAAACTCCTTCTAAGTCTTTTAGTCAAGTACTACAGTGTTATCCAATAAACAAAAACCGTCACGTCCATTTCAAAAAAAAATCACATGAAACTTGTACTTCCCATAGCATGGATCATTAGCGTAAAGATTTCTTAATGCAACATGGGCCTGTGGAGCAAGAATCCAGCTTTAAGAGGGAAGTAACAAGCAACTTCCATCAATTTAGCGATGCAAATAATATTCTAGTACACAATGAGATATATAGAAAATAATTTGCAAGGTTCCAGTTCCACCAGACACAGCCAAATTAAATGACAGAGCAAAACAGATAACAAGTTTGTAAACTGGAAAAATGAATAATATTCACCCTTAAGCATATCAAACCCAAATTTATTTTCAAACTGTACCTGTTCAGATCACAAGTTATGCATATAGCAACCCTGACCAAACGATAGATTACAAAATGATAGTCATTTCCACAAAACCAAAAAATCCTTCATAGCATACACGT
This sequence comes from Fraxinus angustifolia subsp. syriaca, assembly GCA_903798275.1. Lineage (NCBI taxonomy): Eukaryota > Viridiplantae > Streptophyta > Magnoliopsida > Lamiales > Oleaceae > Fraxinus > Fraxinus angustifolia. The sequence goes on along the minus strand of CAIGRE010055061.1, from coordinate 841 downwards.
AATCTGAATTCAGTTGGCATATACTGAGCCAATGACTTATCTAAGAGCAGCTAGATTGAAATAACCTTGCACAGCAAAGCAGACTGAAGCTCCATTTTAATCATATCTTGATCAATGTTGTCATGTGATCTACAACTCAATTGTAGAAAGATTAACTATAGTTACACAGTCTACTAAATGGCAAGATCTTCCCTCTTTCTTCCATTTCTATTTGGATCAATTTATAAGCTGATTTTTTACTCTACCAAAGAGTATCTATCAACATCAAGGCATTTCAGAAATTTTGATCTATGGTTGCTACTTAGGGTTATATTTGAAATTACCCTTCAATAACATTATATTATTTTTTTCTTTGATTGTCCTAGATTATTGCAAGATTCTAACATGAATTACCAATAAGCCTATAGTGGACTGTAAATTTGTGGGCAATATTAATCTATGTCAGTATGAAATGCATAGTTATTAGTTAGTGGGAAGCAACGCAGTCCTAATTTGATTATGACTATTGACTACGCACTCCAGGGTTGTCACACCAGAACACATTACAACAGCATCAACACAAAAAAGAAGACACTCACCAAACATACGAATGCACCTTAATTTGATCACAAATATTATACAAAAACTTGAATCTGGACAGTTTTGATCAATCAAACATATTTTCTGATTAATGTGTTAATCTATTGCCAGAGCACTCCAAAAATTCAATTAAGACAAACAAAAATCTCCACACATTGCCCAACTCTGCCCCCTGCCTCAGAAAAAAATTGCTTACTTGTCTAGTTAAAGGTAAGTTACTCAAAAAGAATAATGCTTTATATCATTATAATGATAGAACATC
>CAIGRE010055052.1:0-10480 GCA_903798275.1 Fraxinus angustifolia subsp. syriaca | reverse complement strand
TGATATTGATCTCGCTCTACAAAGGTTGGGAGTTTGTGGTGTTGACCAATACTTCTGAAGACGTAAACTTGTTCCACTTATTTTCCCTTTCTTTTGCAGGATATTCGATCTCTGAACCTCTGGTGTTAGAGGAATGCTATTTTGTTCGTTCTATATCCAAGCCATTTTGAACAACTCAAAGCATTCGTCTACATCGTGCCTATGATGTGGTGGGTTTTACAAAATCTTGCTTTTTGTCTTCGGGCAAGTAAGCAGGATTTGCTGGTACCCTGCGAGGAGGTTATCAAGAATGCATGTGTAACGGGTCGGTGTCAAAACCCGCCACCTCACCCTCCACATGTCGGCAAAGGTGATTCCCATCTTACAACGTGGAGTCCGAGGTGATTGCACATAAGGACAATCTGATTGTATGAGACAAAATGATTATGCAAGGGGCGAACATCTGCTATGCACTACGGATGCAAAGGCTCGTACCCCGCTTCTACCCTGCCACACTTGCTTCACCTCGCCCCAGCAAGAACCCCCTTTATGAAGATTTTTCAAAAATCAAATAACTGACTAATGGGACATGTGGCAAGACCTAAACAGTCAGTTCAGTCAGAGACATTCAATGCCAGCCAGTCTATGGAGAGAGAGGTTGAGACCTAGGATGGGACAAGCCTTAAAGATCTGATTACACGTGTCTCCTCATCCAACAGCTCTCCTCTTCCCATCCTTAGTATAAGTACACCTTACTCATGCCTGAAGAAAGGGATTGGAACTCAATTTCTACTATAAAAACATAGTGCAAACTTGGTAGCATTTTCTTTCACTCGCATATTAGCACCCTCATTAAAATACATTTGTATTGACCACCTCTCGACTAGTACTCTGTCGTCGGTAACCCCTATTCCAATTGATTCTTACACTGAATCGATCGTCGGAGTGCCCGTGGCCACTCCCAACCCCTCCGGGAAGAGGCCAAGGGTGACGGATGTTGTGCTAAACGTGCAGGGAATAGTCGACTTGAAGACTTTTTTTTTGTTGGCCATGTCAGAGCCATTTTTCGGGGTCAACAGATTGGTGCCGTCTATGGGAAACTACTTTAACCACAAAGTTTTCGCACCCAAAAGCTTGTTCTAGTATTCGATTGACATCTCTCCTTTAAAATGGGACTCATCCGTGAAAAAGGATACGAACTGCTAGAAGGAAAATTAGCCACTTCGGACCATGAGCTCCAGTGGTGAAGACGTAAATCCAAGGAGGACAAGAGAGATCTCTGAAGAAGAGATTTCTCGAAATGTGGCTTCAGCGACCCCACCACCGACATTGCCGAGGCAATCGAATTGCCCGGCTAGCTGCTGAAGTAGCTAACATGGCCACCAACATGAGGAATATCGCAGCTCAGAATGTTGCCATGCAGGAGTTCCTCGTGCAAATACAGAAGCAATGAAGCTTACAAGCCTCGCAGAATCCCCAGTTTTCAGCTCATAGACAAACTGAGGTAGAATCCAGCAGGAGAAATCACCAGAGTCCCCAAGGCGAAGTCCCCATTGAAAGAAAAGTGGGGATGGACACATCCAACTATACCGCCACTCCAGCTCACTATGCTCCAACATGAAAGGATAACTTCCTTCCAAAATAGGAGGAGCAACCCTAGAGGTCTGCCAGTGTTTTTGATCGGATCGGATGGGCTCCCAGGAATAGGAATCAGCCTGCCCACCAAACGGCTCGGTAGCAAGAATGCATGTAGAGCCAGGAAGTTCAGGCTCCTCCACCTAGGAATGGCGCGAGAGGCGAAGCGCAGTGGATTGGGATAAAAGAGGCGAAGCCATCCAACCTCCACCTCATCATGTAGCGGAAGGGGAGGACCCTGATGAGCCACGTCGATCCTACGAACTAGATGATGATGATGATCTGCCCTTCTCTAGGGAGCTTCGCACCTTTCCAATGCCTAATAACTTTGTCCTTCCCAAGATTCCAAAGTATGAAGGAAAGGGCGACACGGAGAAGCACCTCAACAAGTACAAAACTCAGATGAGCTTAAGAGGTGCCTCCCCAGCTTTGAAGTGCAGAGCTTTCCATTTGACTCTAGGCTGCTGAAGTGTGGTACAGCAGACTAGCACCTCTTAGCATAAAGATCTGGCCGACCTTAAAAAGCATTTCTGAACCAGTATCTTTCAAGAAATGAGGGAGAAGTGTAGATACAACGCCTGCAAGATATGAGGCAAATGACAGGCGAGACTTTAAAGAGCTACCTCGCCCGCTTCACTGATGAAATAACCTACTGTGAGCAAGTCGTAGATAATGAGGCCCTTTCTGCCCTGAAAGGAGGCTTAAACATGAACACATCGTTCTGGATGGACATTTAAAGCAAGAACCCTTTGACTTATAATGAATTAGTGGAAATGATGAAAATGAGATTGTCAACAAAGAGATGATTGACCATAGAAACAAAGCTACCCAGGGATTCCCACTGCCTCAGAGGCAAATTGGTAGAGGACCTACAGCCTAGATAGTGAGCCAACAATGGACTCAGGCGGGACACGCTGTAGCTCTCACTTCGAGGCAAGCACTGGCCACCGCCACATTGAATGCAATACCAACCTTAGCTTATGAGAATAGTGGACCCAATGTTGGCAACTCGACAAAGAACACTAGATGACCCTCGACCTCTAGAAATATAGGGCGAGATGGAATGCCTAGAAATAGGCCTCAGGAGAACCTACGGCTTTATTGCACTTTTCGTCACTACCATGGCCATGACACCAGTGATTGTAAAGATGCGAATCAAACAAATGACTTTCGTAATACAATGGATAGCCATCATCGGAATAACTTCCCAAGGCATATCTCTTCGAGAAGAGGAGAGACGAGGCAACACTTACCCCGCAATGACAGGAACGATGATAGAGAGAGGCCACGGGGTGGGCAACGCCCCAGGAGGGACTCATCTGCCCTGAATGAACAGCCCATTCATGAGATTGACACCATCATTGGGGGACCCCATGTAGGAACTATACTAGAGAGGCGAAGGGCCCACCCATGTCTAACTATATAGTAAGCTAGTCTTCACGAGGAGAAATTGTAGAGCCTATAACATTTACCCAAGAATATGCGTCGGTGTGCACTTTCCTCACTGCGAGGCCTTAGTAGTCCAAGCTGTGGTAGCCCGCAATGGGCTGAAACACATGCTGGTGGAAAATGGTAGTTCAGTTAACATTTTGTTCGGTTCAGGCTTTGATAAAATGGCAGTGGACCATAAATTAACGGCAATGACCTTACCCCTTTATGGAATCACCGGGAACATCATCATCCCCAGAGGTAAGATTATTTTGGCTATTGAAATGGGAGCTCCACCCCAGATAGCACATCATTTCATGGAGTTTCTAGTAGTGAACCATCGATCTTCCTATCACGGAGTTCTAAGGAGGCCTACCCTGAAAGAATTATGGGCAGTCACTTCCATCTATCACCTCTGCCTGAAATTTCCCACAGAACGAGGTATTGCCACTATCCGAGGTGATCAGATGGGGTCCAGAGAGTGCTATCTCAATTCTCTAAGGAAGGCAGAACCATGAGTTAACATGGTTCTAGATGCTGAAATGTCAGAAGCCCCTAAAGAAGTATCACTTCTGACGCTCGACGTTATGATGACAGATGCCCGACCTGAAGTATCCCTTGAAGAACTGGATCCCAGGATAATTGAGTCTAAATCCCAAACTACTCCAATTGAGGAAATAGAAACCTTTCTCATGGATCTGCAAGACTTGTCCAAGGTCCTTCAGATCGGGAAAGAGTTGGAACATGGGGTTAAGGAAGAATTGAAGGAATTTCTACACAAGAATGCAGATGTCTTTGCATGGCAGCACGAGGACATGATTGGGATAAACCATAAAATCAGCCACCACCATTTGTAAGTCAATCCGAACTGCACCCTTCAGAGACAGAAGAGAAGAGCATTGAATGTCGAAAGGTATGAGGCCTTGAAAGAGGACGTAGAGAAGCTCATTAACAATGGCTTCATCCGGGAAGCCCACTATCCAAAGTGGATTTCTAATCCAGTTCTTGTAAAGATGCATAACAGCAAGTAGGGGGTCTGCATTGACTTTTCTAACCTCAACCAGGCCTACCCAAAGGATAGCTTTCCACTCCCACGTATTGACCAATTGGTAGATTCAACTATTGGACACGAATTAATAAGCTTTATGGATGCCTACTCAGGCTACAATCAAATCCCCATGTTCCNGGCGATAAGGAGAGCTCATCTTTCATCACTGACATGGGACTTTATTACTACAAGGCGATGCCCTTCGGCCTAAAAAATGTTGGGGCTACATACCAAACGTTAGTCAACAGAATGTTTGCGGATCAACTCGGAAAATCTATGGAAGTCTATGTAGACGACAGGCTAGTAAAAAGTGTCTGAGCTGAAGAACACATCAAACACCTGGGTGAAGCTTTCCAAACCCTGAGAGGGTACCACATAAGTCTGAACCCTCTTAAATGTGCATTTGGCGTGGCTTCGAGCAAGTTCTTGGGGTACATCATAAATAAGAGGGGAATTGAAGCCAACCCTGAGAAAATCAAAGCCCTGGTCGAAATGAAGTCACCACAGAAGCCCAAGGAAGTGCAACGGCTCAGGGTAGAGTGGTCGCACTCAATCGCTTTATCTCAAGGGCCACTGAAAAGTGCCTGTCCTTCTTTAAGGTCCTCAAAAGGGGTAAAAAATTTCAATGGACCCTAGAGTGTAAAGAGACCTTTCAAGAGTTGAAAAGCTTCTTGGGACGAGCACCTCTCCTTAGCAAATCAAAGGAAGGATAACCCCTATTGCTATACTTAGCTGTGGCTGAGAGTTCAATCAGTTCAGTTCTTGTGCGAGAAGAAGAGGCATACCAACTGCCAATCTATTATGTAAGCAGAGCCATATTATCTACGGAAGCGCGTTATCCAGATATGGAAAAATTAGCTCTCGCATTGGTCACCGCTTCGCGAAAGCTGAGGCCATACTCCCATGCCCATAGTATTTATGTTTTGATGAATTTCCCATTAAGACAAGTCCTACAGAAATTAGACGCTTCAGAAAGGCTACTAAAATAGGCCGTGGAGCTCAGTGAGTTTGACATAGCATATACGCCCCGAACAACTATCAAGGGTCAAGCCCTAGCTGATTTCGTTGCTGAATTTGCAAAGGCTCAAGAAGTCGAAGTGAACATGGAGCCAGCAGAACCTCCTACCTAGAATCTCTTTGTTGATGGCTCTTCAGGAGAAGCAAGCTCCGGAGCAAGTGTTGTACTGGAAAGCTCGAAGAGGCATAAACTAAACTACACCGTGAGCCTCGGGTTCAAGGCCTCTAATAACGTGGCAGAATATGAGGCCTTTCTGGCAGGACTCCGATTAGCAAAAGAGTTGTAAGTAAAAAGAGTAATAATCAGCAGTGATTCACAATTGGTGGTGAACCAAGTGAAAGGAAACTTTGTAGCCAGAGACAAACATATGGCAGCCTACCTAAAGCTAGTGATGGAGTCCCTACCCAACTTCGAAAAATTCAGACTGATTTAGGTGCCACGACAGGAGAACTCCCATGCAGATGCCCTATCAAAACTGGCCAGCAGCAAGGATTCTGAACTGCTCAAAATAGTGCCAATTGAGCACCTGGTTGAACCTTCTATCAAGAAAGGTGAAGAACTTATGTGGATCGAGAGTACACTGTCTTGGATGTTACCTATCCTGAATCATTTGAAGGAATGGTTCGTGCCAGATAATGAGACTGAAGCGAGAAGGTTTCGGAGAAGAGCTACTAACTTCATCATACATGAAGATATTATGTATAAGCGTGGTTTCTCCTTATCCCTTCTCAGGTGTACAAGAGGAGCAGAGGCAAACTACATCTTAAGGGAAGTACACGAAGGCGTCTGCGGAAACCACTCCGGTGGACCAGCGCTGGCACACAAGATACTTCAGCAAGGATATTATTGGCCAACCCTGAAAAGGGATGCCATCGAATTTGTGCGTAAGTGTGATAAGTGTCAACGCTTCTCCAACGTGCAGAGGTAACTCTAGTACATAAGATACTTTGGCAAGGATGTTATTGGCCAACCCGGAAAAGGGATGCCATCGAATTTGTACATAACTATGATAAATACTAACGTTTCTCCAACGTGTAGAGGCAACCTCTCAGGAGCTCACTGTGGTGACCAGCCCCTAGCCATTTGCTAAATGGGGTGTAGATTTCATAGGGCCCCTGCTCAAGAGCAGAGCAAATGCTCGCTTCACCATTATCGCGATTGATTACTTCACCAAGTGGGTGGAAGCAGAGCCTCTATCCAAAATTACCGAAGCGAACACCTCTAATTTTCTCTGGAAGAACATCAAATGCCGGTTCGACATACCTCATTCCCTGGTTTCAAACAATAGCAAACAGTTCGACAATAGGAAGATCTGAGGAGCTCGAAATCAGGAAGCATTTCTCTTCGCCTCATCATCCATAGGCAAATGGCCAAGTCGAGGTGGTCAACAAGACCATAAAGCTCACCCTAAAAAGGAAGCTGGACGCCTCCAAAGGAGCTGGGTAGACGAACTCCCCCAGGTCCTCTGAGCTATCAGAACTACTTGCAAAACGGCCATTGGGAAAACTCCATTTTCCTGACTTATGGAGCCAATGCCATGAGCCCTATGGAGGTCGACATTCATTCCCCTCACCGCATTCACTTCAACGAAGTGACGAATGACGAACTAAGGCAATTGGAGTTGGATTTTCTTGAAGAAAAAAGAGACAACTCACAGGTCAAACTAGCTTCCTACCAGCATAAGATGATACATTTCAACAATGCCAAAGTAAAGAAGAGAATGTTTCACATCGATGACTTGGTACTTCGCAAAGTTTTCCCCTCTACTAAGGATCTTGGCACAGGGACTCTAGGACCAAATTGGGAAAGCCCGTACAAAATAACCCAAGAAATCAGACCTGGTACTTACACAGTGGAAGACCTGGAAGGGAAGGCTATGCCTCACCCCTGGAACATTGAGCATCTGAGAATGTACTACCAGTAAGAAGCGTATAACCATGTAAATATTGTTATCGAATGAATGTAATGTTTTCTACCTCCGTTCTCGTATCAGCGAACTCAATACGATGTTGTCGGGGTGCAAGCTCCCCCCAAGGAGTCACCTCCCAGGTATTCTGTGTATTCAGAGACAGTGTAGGTGCCACCTTTGATAAAGTAGAAGCACATAAACTTAACACGACATTGCCAAGATGTAAGCTCCCTCTAAGGAGTCACCTCCCGGGTATTCTGTGTATTTAGAGGCAGTGCGAGTGCCACCTTTGATATAGCAAAAGGGCATAAACTTAACACGACCTTGCCGAGGTACAGACTCTCCCCATGAGCCACATCCCAGGTATTCTGTGTATTCAAAGGCAGGGTACCCTTGAAAAAGCAAAAGTGCATAAACAACTCAACCTTGCCGAGGTGCAAGCTCCCCTCAATGAGTCACCTCCTAGGTATTCTGTGTATTCAGAGGCGGTGCGGGTGCCACCTTTGATAAAGCAAAAGTGCATAAACTTAACACGACATTGCCGATGTGTAAGCTCCCCTAAGGAGATGTGTGGTCGGAGGCGGTGCGGGAGCCACCTCTGATGAAACAAAATGTCGGTTTCTGCCATTTTATGAAGTGGTTGAATAGTGCCGAAGCGATGCTATTGGTTTGATGATTTCTTCCATTTTATTAAGTGGTTGAATAGTGCCGAAGCGATGCTATTGGTTTATTGGTTTCTTCCATTTTTATTAAGTGGTTGAACAGTGCCGAAGCGATGCTATTGGTTTATTCCATTTTATTAAGTGACGAGCTATGCCGATGTGATATCGCCTTCCATTTGGTTAAGTGGTCAAGGTAAATCGACGCAATCACACTAGGGACAATTTATTATTATTATTTGTTCGAAGTAATATTGAAAGAGGCGATCAGTTAAAGGATAAAATAATGTGAAGTAAAACGACAACACTTAATAGAAGAGGTAGAAGCCATTACAATACGAGGAATGAAATTTACAGAAGGCTCCTAATCTACGTGGACAACGTTGTCCGCTCCGTCCTGAGGGGGCCCTTCCTCCTCTTCACCCTCATCTTCTTCGGCAATGGGGCGATCCCCAGTGGGACCCCTGACCTCTTCTTCAATGGAAGTGATGTCCAGTTCAGGATGCCTCTCGCGCAGGCGAGACATCACTTCCTTAGCAGCCCAGGAAGCCCAATAATTGACGAAGTCATCATACTCCTCCATGGTGTGAAAATTATCTTTGTAGTTCTTCACCGCCGTCTCACAATCTATCTTCACCTCTACCTTGAGGGAGTCAATCTCTTCGACTTGGGCCTCAATAAGCTTCTTCAGCTCGTCCTTTTCCCTATTTGCCTCTGCCTAGACCTTCGAGGCTATCTTTTGATGCTCATTGGCATCATCAACCCTCTTCATCAGAGCCGTCACTTGGGAGGGGGACTCATGGAGCTCATTCTCCAGCTGGTGTGCTCGGATTTTAGCAGTGTCCAGCTTCGAGAATGCCGCCACCCACTTACCCTCCACTTCCTCCAACTTTTTCTTGGTCTTGGCCACCCCGGCCTCCCAATTCCCTAAAGCCTTCAGCTTCTCTTCCAATTCATCATTCTTCTTGCGGAGGCCTCAGACCAAGTCCTCAGCTGAGGTACCCATACTAAGGGCCTTGGCCACGTAGGCATTGTTTGCCGCCAGCAAGTCTTCAATCTCATACGAGGCGGCATGATTGGCCCAGTCCTCAGTCCAATATTTACTGTGGACTCTGGCAACAGAGGCGGTTTCAGGAGGCAACATCTCCAATACTGCCTTAGAGAGATCCTCATCCTTACTCTCCAGGAAATCTGTAACTTTTCCCCGAGCAGGGGCATTAGCTGGCTTCTTCAGCCTCTTCCTTGTCGGCTCTCCAGCGAAGTATGCAGTTATGGGCACAATGGCCTAAGATACTAGCTGAGCCGCTATAGTGACTTCGGCATCAGTAAGGGAAGAAGAGGCCTCAGCAGCCTGGGTAGAAGTGGAGGTCCCAGATGGACCAGTCCTCCGTTTTCTCCTCGGCTCGAGGGAGGCTCCTTCCTCCGCTTCGTTCCCTTCGGCAGGCTGCTGACCAGCCTTGCTTAAGGCAAGCAAGCGCTCCGACTGAATAAAAAGAATATCTTCTCGAGCATGTATAACTCGAGTGAATAAGCCAGCAAGGGTTTAAAACCTGGTACCCCACGATCATCTGACTTAGGAGTCATCGACCTAAAGCTCATTACAAAGGTTATATAGAAAGAAAATGAGAAAATATTTAACAAAAAAAAGAGAAAAAATGGTGTGAAAGAGAGAAAAATACAGTGACTAAGCCCCATGACATTCAGTTGATAGAACTGCACCTTTAAAACTTAGTTTTGTCTTAACGGTTGAAGTAATCAAAAATAAGAGAGTCCCTACTTTTTGAAATGTGAAATTGTGATAGTACAATCCATCCAAACCAAGAGAGGGTAAGGAGTATATATAAGTAAGTTCAACCTTAAAACACACCTCGGGAAAATTGAGTGAAAAAATAAGTTTGGAGGTATGTGCATCTCTCGAGCGAAGAAAGGAAATACATGACCACTGCAAGTTGTAAATAAACCAATCATGAACTTGATATGTTAACATAAGTTCACACACAGACATTGAGTTTTGCACTCAACAGGTAAAAGTTGATTTTAAATTGTGTACCATTTACATTTTTCCTTGTGCTGATTAACGAATACTAATCCTAAGACACGACAGATTATCAAGCTATGTTTTGTGTAGAATGAAGTCATTTTCTTGTTTGAGGACAAACAATAGTTTAAGTTTGGGGAATTTGATAAGTACGTTTTCCAACACTTATTTTCCCACATAACATGGCTAATTGTTGATATAAGTGTTAGAATATTGCTTAATTCTATTTAATTTCATTTTGCAGCACTATATTGATGGATATGGCGGAACTCAACAGAAAAGATACGAAAAAGGACCAAAGCGGAAGAAAACAAAAGTTCAAGAACCGAAGTGCAAGTAGTTGAAAGATGACCCGAAGCACGAATTGAGATTGTAAATGGACGAAGCCCTAATTTGATGAGTGTGAGGGATGTTGGAAGAAGGAGAATCAAAAGGAGAGAAAATGACGTTCGAGGACCAAAATGACACACATGGAAGTTTTGCTCTACCATGCGGCTGCATGGTTGGTTTTTGGCGCGAATTTTCTAATTTCCTTTTTTCATTCAACTACTTTAGGAAACGAATCTTGGGATGAATATAAAATCTAAAAATCGTCAAGAACGGAGGGAGAGACATGATATCACAAAGAAAACCCTAGAATACATATTGAAATAGATCTTGAAGCAAGAATTACAAGGTGAAACATAAGATTCTTGGATTTTTAAGCGTAATATTGATCAAGTGATATCTTTTCTTCAATTATTTTTGTGTTTTCTTATTTTCTCTA
>CAIGRE010055032.1:0-10628 GCA_903798275.1 Fraxinus angustifolia subsp. syriaca | reverse complement strand
AAAAAAAAAAACAATAAGAAAATTGAATTTTCCTATTTTTACACTGAGGCACGTGCCTAGATTGTTTGAGGCGTCCTTTTTTTGGTTGAGGCGCATGTCTCGCCTACAGGTGAGGGTGCAAACCTTGGTCTTTTTGATGAGTACCATTTAGTATTTTTGTCATAAAATTATCTTCCAATATCCGATTGAGATGACTCACAATGAGGTTAAAAGGCTCAAATTCTTCTAGAAATATCGTTTTTCCAATTTGAATGTTTCCTATGCCAAAAAAGGTCTCAATTTGCCGCTGAAAATCTAAAGCATCTCTTTCGGCTAAAAATTGGTGTTCGATAATATTTTGATTATATTTCATTTATTTGACTTCTTTTCTCTTCCAATTAAGACCTAAAACTCTCAAATGTTCATCGTGAGGTCCATCACAAGTTTTGATTATTTGCACTTTGGTCCCCAAATTTTTGATCTTTTACAATTGAGTCCATTTTCACCATTTTCTCAACTTCTTCATCAAATCATGAGTTTTACCTATTAAACACAATACACAAAGAACTAGGTAATATTTCATCAAAGGAACTACAAAATGTCATTATTTAAATTCCACTAAAAGTGTATAGAATGCATTTATCAAACCATCAAACTTGAACATTTGTTAGTCCTAAAAATAAAAAAAAACTATATCCTTACTTGAAAGAAACACTCAAACATGCAAAAGGTTTGGCTCGGTAACCTGGCTTTTTACCTCAGGATTGAAATCATAATATTAATCTATAAATAGCTTCAAGATTACATTACCAAAATAAAAATATATTTTTCCAAGACAAAACTGATGTGTATGTGTGTGAAGAATTAAATAGAATATCATAAATTCACAAGTAATTTTATTCTCAACCTTTAATGGTCAAATTTGTTCTTTCATCACTTGTAAATTCACACACAACCCGAACTTATTCTTTTTGTCATTTTCAAGTGTGTGATTTAAAGTTGAGTCATTATTCTTGACATCACCTCTCTATTTTAAATAGATATCACGAATTGAAAGTCAATACTTCAACAAATAAGGATTCTCTAATTATTTTGATCACTTCAATCTTCAAGATTCAAATAGACTAATAGTCTCTTATCAAAAGTTAATTTTCTCAAATAAGTATTTGGGGCTTAACCAAGGCATATGGTCATCTTCTGTTTCATGCATCTATTTTTTTGTTGATTCTTTCTATTAAACTTTCTAAATGACCCATGTAGCGAGCTTTTCACCCATGAGTCCCAAATCAGATGACTTTTGGGCAACATGCTTTAGACACCCATACAAGCTTAATAACTCGAGTTATAAAAACTACGAAGAGAAGCTTTCAAAAAAATTAAATAAATAATGCATTAATTAGTGCAATGTCCTCATCAAATATCCATTAAAAAAAAAAATCAACCTCTAACTTGAGATATTCACCTAATTTTATCAAATTGATCTTAGACAATCCCTACACGATATTTCACACATAGAATTCTCATTCATATTCATATATTCTTGCAACGGTAAAATCCTCCCCAAACTATGCTAAATTGGTCAAAAGATGTATAATAAAGTAGTTTAGATTGAGCACCTAAGGTGCACTTTGTCAACCTATCCAGATACGAATAACCTCTTTCAGTCATAATATCTAACTTAATTCACGTGCATAAGTAATATCAAGTTTCACATAGAAAGCATCAATCAATCTAATCATGCAATCCATTCACAGTCTATAAATCAATATATGTTCTCAAATAAATTCATAGTTGCCGGCTAGGCCATCTAACCTATATAAGCTCACAAATAAAACAAGAAAGTATTTTTTTTTCCCAATTTTTTCAAATTTCTCGATATTTTTGTATTTTTCTCATGATAAAGTACTCACAATAACACACAAAATAAAAAACTCAATATTGTTTACCTCTAAGCTTAAAATAGACATTGTTCTCAATGTCTTAAAGTATAAGTAGGCATATAAAGGAGCGGGGAAGAATATGAAGAAAATACGCCCCAAATTTATTAGAAGGTGATGAATATCATAGCATGAAGTGCAAGAGCTGGTATGTCATATTCATCATGTTGCCCCTTTGATCAATGTTGGTTTGAGTGTTCCGTGATATCATGTTCCTGAAAAATCAAGTATTAGAGATCAAATAACATGGAACATGTATTACATAGTTCAAACATATCATAAATCAATAATAAATTCACAAGCCTAAAGGGCATGGATGGTGATACCTATAAAAACAAAATTAGACTCCTATCCAAAATCTAAAAAGCAAAATAAATAAAAAGAAAAAAAAACTGGGTTGTCTTTCAATAAGCGCTTATTTATAGTCATTAACTTGACTTTGGTAATCTGCATCATGGAATGTTGAAGAAAGCTTTTGACGCCTTGCTCAATTTGTTTTTTTTTTACTTTGCTCCACTCTTCGTTGATTCATCAAATTTTGACATTGCCTCCTCCATGGTGATATGACTTGTCTATTCCATCAGACTCGAAATCAATTATGTGGACTTCTTCCTATTTCCCTAACTTAATCATAAATTCAATTATTGGACAATTGATGAAATCGTAAGAACGTCTTCATTGATTGCCACTTCTTCGCTTGGTCTATTTGTTATTAATCTTTCATCTTCTTTATGCTCTTATTTAATAATTGATATCTCATCAGGTTGAATGATCAACTTATAGTCTAAATCCACGGGCAATGGTAATTCTTTCCTTTGAATCTTTTCACATGAATTGTATCCACACCTTTTAAATTCATACCAAAATATGGAATCTACCGAATGTATTTTGCTTTCACCTAACATGACAAGTTCATGATAGTAGTTTGTAAGTGCCTCCTCATTCCATAAGGGAGGACCAACTCCCTTAAGACTAATATCATCTTCTACATATGGAGATGTATACATCTCCTTAAGCATGTCGTCTTCATCGAAGTTGTCAATTGCCTATTTTCGATATCTTAAATATTTTTTAAACCACACAAGCTTGGACAAAACGGGATTAGGGCATGTATGTAAACATTGTAATGCATCCAATTACAAAGCTCACAATTTATATCTTCACCAAGCAAATCCTCATCATCCTCATCGAGATTACTCATTACAAAAATATTTTAATCGGTTGGCATTATTGAACCATGCATATACTGCCAAATAGTAGCTGGAAGAATATCAAGCAAGAGGAATTATGGTGGATAGCCAAAATTAACGAAAGAATAATCGAATTCAATATCAACTAATAAACTAGAATAAAAAATTTTATTTTCCGACAACGATGCCAAAAACTTATTTGGTAAAATTCCGCAAGTGTACGAGATTGTTGACAAGTAATAGATAAAGTGAGTTTAGAGTTATCGTCTCACGAAGAATAATGTTTAATTTCGGTCTACTGTTATTATCAAGTTCGATAAAGAGTAACATCAAAAGAGATTCGTTGTGATTTTCTATTCTAATTTTAACTAAGAAATCAATTAAGAGTGGTTTTCAGCAAATATGTGATGAAAGTATTGGAATTCTAATCCCTCTATTAGTATTATTTCCAATTCTCGACCCATAAAAATAGTATTATTTTTATAATGTTAACGACAATCAATAATCCAATTTTATTTAATATCATTTTCAAGAAATATCAAACATAAGCTTAACATGACCCAATCGTATTCCTATCTGAATTCATCTGAAAAACATGCATTTAATAACATAATTATTTCACACGATTGAACACGCCATACATTATTCCTAATATCCATTGTTCGTGTGTTACATATGCGGCGTTCTTCCTATTGTGAGCCTCCCAACACTACGAATATACAAGAAGTTATCTAAACTGTGATCAAGCATTCAACCAACAGAATGTAGATGCATAAATAATCAAGAAAACTAAGAAATTGCTAAATTAACAAGTCTTAAATTAAAAACAATAACTAACAAGGTTCATCATCCATCCAATACAATGAAAAACTTCGTCTAATATTCTTATAATTAAATTACATGAGAATAATTGGAAAAAATTGCCTAAAATAAGAAAGATTGAAGACGTAGAAAAAATCTATGTTCTTGGCTCAAATCTTGAAACCGGACTATGAATCTTCAAAATGTTTGGATGATTCGCCTTGAATTGATGTATAGACTTGTCCTCCAAAATATGTAACATATGATGAAATTTAGGTTGAATAGAGCATCCCCATGTTTTGGTCGAGTTTTGGTATTTAAAGGATACAAAAAAGATTGCATTAAATTGTTACCAAAACAAAAATAAGAAAAATTAGATTTTTTTCCCTTTTCACACTACATAGGGCGTGCGGCTAGCTTGTAGCGCCCCTTTTTTTGGTTGAGACACGTGCCTCGCCTGCAAGCAAGGCACGTGCCTTGGTCTCTCCGATTAGCAACTTTCGATATTTTTGTCATTTACTTTCTTTTTCGATATTCGATTGAGGCGATTCAAAATGAATTGGAAAGCAAACTCAAATACTTCAATTTTTATCGATATATCATTTTTCCAATTCGAATGTTTACTACACCAATTAGGAGGCAAAAAATCCGAAGCATAACTCTTTCGGTTGGAAATTGATATTTGATAATATTTTGACCATATTTCATTCATTTGACTTCTTTTCTCGTCTGATTGACACCTAACACTCTTACATTTTCATCATGAGGTCCATCACAAATTATGAGGATTTTCACTTTAGTCTTCGAACTTTGAATCTCTTACAATTTAACACATTTTCATCATTTTCTCCAATTTTCACCAAATAATGAGTTTTACTTATTAAACACAATACACAACAAATTAGGCAATATTTCATCAAAATAACTACAAAATATCATTTAAAGCCCCAAATAAATGTTTAAAATATACTTGTCACCTCACCATCGTTTTTCAAATTCCACACTTGAATATCCATGCTTGGACTTGAGGGACTATTCTGTTGCGTTCAAAATGTACAATCAACAAATGGCTAATACTCCAATGCATCACCTTGACGTTGAGTAATTCACCTCCATGCTGAAAGTTCATGCATAATATGAATATCCATACATGGACTTGGTGGACTATTGTTCCGCCTCTCACGAAGAGGCTCTGAATCATCTGCCAACGTGGTAGCCAACTAAGCCATGTTTGGCCTCCATTTTATCTAAAATGCATTCTCTCTTTCATCTTTCTAACCACACTTTCTCCAATAAAATATTATTACATATAATCCCAAAACTTTTCCTTCATTTTTAATCACATATTCTTTAAAAAAATTACTATTCCAAAATACATTTTCCTCAAAAATATATTAAAATGGAGCTCAAACAAGGGCTAAATAAATCAATAAAGCCCATACTCCACGTCACTCCTCACCACGTCACTTGTACATACCGAAGCTCAGAGGTGCCAAGGTGAAGTGGTCGGTATAAACATGTCCACCACACTAAAGCGTCGAGATGATACACGTCGAGATGGTGTGCAACAAAGTGGTATAAGGGGGACAAACACCTGCTGCTAAGATAACCATGATACCTTATCCTTACTAACTAGATCTTTTATACAAAGACCTATCTAAAATAAACTCTTTATACATTGATTGATGTGCCCCTAATGCAGTAGATACTAAAGAGTCAAGTCATGAATCTACCTGTAAAGAGACATTAAATGCCTGCCCACCTAGGAATGATTGACCGGCACCTAAGGAGACACTTCAACCAGTAGATGAGGCCACGTGACCTTCCATCCAACTGTTCCAAATCCACCTCTTTCCCTATATATACTCACATTAGTACCTTTTAAAGGTAATGCAACTCTAACTAAATCAAATATAATCTCACTTCCCATATCACTATTCTATTGATTTTCTATAGTTTCTACTATCGGAATGCCTCCCATTTTTCATATCATTGACTAACTTTTTCATCGGATGCTCGTAGCTGCTTCCACCACCACCTGAAAGGGCTACAGTGACTAACAGTGTATTCTAGTGTGCAAGGAGTTTGGGTGGAGCTGCTAGTTATTGGCCACGTGGGAGGTTCATTTTTCGAGGTCAACATATACTACGCTTGGATTCACATTCACTTTATTACTTGTTTACGATAATTTCCACTTGTGAGATTTTAGCACACAACAAGCCTCCGACAAGAGAGGTACATATGGATACGTCCAAAGCTCATATTGGTGGCCTACGAATGGAGGACACAATATGAAGAACCCAAGTTTTCTTCAGCTTATAAACGAGAGCTTCAGCTAATGAGGTCCATAGATGTTTTTGATAGGTTGGGAGTTTCGCTTAGAAATAAGCTCCAAAATGAGATGTATATAAGCAACATAATGAAGTGCTTGGAAATAAGTGTGTGCATTCTAGGTGCATAGGTCATTTGCACGCGAAGATAGTGAAGTTGGAATCTATTGATGAGCTAGATCGCATCCAGATTCGGAGGTCAACAATGACGATTATGGATGGTCCCTATGTTACAATTTCGTATCAACTTCAAGGAGAGTTGAATCTCAGGATCTGCGAAATGAATAGTTCTAGTTATCTCATGAGGTTGTCAAGTTGGGAGATCAAGCATGGTATGAGCTCCAATACTAAAGTCAGATGGGTAACTTTTTATAAATACATTAAGGTTAATAACTTTGTATGTTTTTTAGGGGTGTGATTATTTCAATTAGAGATTGTCCATCATTTTTTTTTTTTTTTTTTTTTTTTTTTTTTTGATGTAGGAACTTGCAACTACTATCCGTGAGAGATTGTACATCTTTTATAGCGAAAGTGAGTGGAGAATGTAATGACCAATTTCAAGTCAAAGGCCATTTAACGCGATTGTAATTTATTTAGCACTTTAGAGTTACCAAATTGGTGGATTTAGACTGTAGCAAAGTCCGGCCTTAACGAGTCAATTTATTTATGGCATTTGTCAGTCATACCTTTATCATAGCGATTGACACGAGTGGATATGAGATTGGGTTAGTGATGATAACTGGAGGGGTATGTGTGTGTATGTGATTGAATCGTTTGTCACATGTGGTTGCCATGATGGAGACAAAAGAGACACCTCCTATCTTTCAAAGACAACTATTGAATTATTATTAACCAAAAATTCAAAGATAGAGGAGCATTGCATGCATGCGATTCGATAAGAAATAAAGCAATTCTTCTAGCAATCTTTGTCTCAATCATCAAACCAACCTCTCTCATTAAGATATTTGTTGCTATACCTAACTCCCTACCTTTAATTAGTAAGATATTGTATGTTGAATGTGTTTATGTACATTCGTTGGAGATGAAAATGGGTATAGGGAGGACGAGCTAAGATCTGCTGTCCTATATTTACTGTCACAAGATACATTTTTAACACCGGTACATCATCTTATCTTAGCAAAATGGGATGGAATGCAAACATCCCAAGTAGTAATGTATTGAGGTGTTGAAAAATATGCAGGCTTCTTCCCATTTGATAAGTAATATGCCAAGCCGTAAAAATATATTGAGGGACTAGTTCAAGACAACTGCATTGATCTCAGAAGGGATGTGATATAGAAAGTTATTGACCCTCCCCTACCCAAAAAAGGAAAGAATAACTGCACCTATTTACTAAAAACAACCTTGAAAATTTATGTACTGAGAGAGAGAGAGAGTTTCAAGTGCCTAAAAATGGGGGAAAAAAAAAAACTAATAATACATCTAATTTACAGGCGATGTGACGCGTGTTTCAAGAACAAAGCAATATAACAACACATTCAGTTTAACTTGTTCAGCTACTTGAAGGTTTAAAGTACATGCAGATGGGTGGATTGATACTGAAGATGGAAAGAATAGCAGATGGTATAGTCCATATTCCATCACCACATATTAAACCTGAAGCAACCGCGCCTGCGTAATCTTCAGCGTCCTCCCTATTTATCCGCTCCCATACAAACAATATTACGGTGCCAACAAACATGTCAATTGCAAAGTAAGCTCCAATATAGAACGGGACTGCCATTGCCATTGGAATAGGAATGAACTGGGAAATCTTTTTAGGCGTCACATCTCTCAAAAGGTTTATAGCCAGAGCTGCCACAAAGAAGCCACAACATATAGCCAGACAATGCTTCGGAAGTTCAGAGAAGCCTTCCACTCCCAAAATAGCCATTTCCCTGTAGATAACAGCATATGGTGCTTTGTACGGACTATCAGGGGTACCAATGTCAAAGGCGGTCCAATACATCCAAAATGTGAGGGGTGCAATGACACAGCCCATGGCTGTTCCAACTAACTGGCTTACAAACATAGATTTTGCTGATGACAGAGTAAGGTAGCCTGTCTTAAAATCTTGCATTAAATCAGCAGCAGTAGAAACAATCGACATCATAACCCCACAAGCTGCCAATCCAGCTAAGACCCCACCATTGCTTCCAACCAGTGAAGCAATAATAAAGAGGCCAATCTTTCCATAAGTAGAAGCCAAACTCCAGTCCGTTAGCCCAGTACCATATGAGTTGCAGAAGGCAAGGGCAGGTGCAATTATGTAGGAGCAAAGCACCAAATACCACTTAAGAGGTGGAAAGATCATTGGCATTGTAGCAGTAGATATTGCAGCCAGGGCAACATATCCAGAGGCAGCGAACCAGAAAGGGATCCCATCTTTCAGGAAAACCGCATCTCTTTTCCTCTGCTCCACTAATAACTTGGAATTGTCACTATCTGTAGAAAGATCAATTAGGTTTAATTGAAAATATTGATAAACGTCACAATTTGCCATATTGACACCTCAATTATATTTGCAACAACACGGACACACATCAATAACAGAAATTGATGGTGGCAAATGACAATCCTAGATAAAGCTATTTTTTCTGTTCCTCATAATTCAAAAATTGAAGCTATGTGAGGGCTTGAGAGGTTGAGGAACAAAGTCGCTAAATCTACTGTATGTGAATGAGTTTGTATATTGTCAGTGTAAAGAGAGCCAATACGAAAACTCTACAATATAATGAAAAACGACAAAATAATTTAGAAAACTAACTTCCACCTGCAACTTCCTCGATGACTGGAATATTATGATGCTTGGTGCTACTTCTGTACATCTCCTTAATTGTTATTGCTATTATCTTGATCAAATTGTAAACCCCATCCCCAAGAATTAGGGAAATAGCAATAAAGACCTGCAAATAAAGATAGCACAATAAGCTTCCTCCATTGTGGCAAAAAGGACAACATAGCAGGGAATAAAGACTTCACCATGAATGAAGAAATATAAATGAGGAAGTCAAGATAAATATAATAGAAATGAAGATGTTAAAATAAATGTGTGACCATATTACAATAGATAGAAAATGAACTGAACACATAAACCAACACCTGAAGGAGGCATTCATTGAGAAAGAATTGAGGAAATGAAATTTTAGGCAGTTCAACATCACGGACTTGAAGAAAATCAAACGCACAAGAGCAATGTGATCCCAATACATAATGTCGAGAGGAGAGGTAAAAAAAAAAAAAAAATCTTGGCTTAATGTGGATGCACAAGATTTAATTTCATTAGATCGTTTAGTAGATGTAGTTGTGGATCGAACATGAACAAATGAAAAATGCTCCATGCGGCCACTCCACTATTAACTTTGTATCATTACTGTAAAATAGACTGCTTGCAGGTTGTTTTTCATCTAAGGCTGGATCAAGAAGCTTGACCAAAGGTTGATAAGGTAATCACTCCAATAAGTGGACAGATTTCCATCTTCAACTACAATCAATTGTTTGTCTTTGGACATGCAAGAATTCGGCAAATCTGATTGGTTGACGTCTTGAAAAATGTTGTGGGCCTCTAAAGCATTAAAATACNGATTGATCAAATAAAAGAATAGAGTTTTTCTCTTTCCACTCGTTATCTTTCACCAAAACTGCCCTCCTTACACTTGTTGAATTGCCTTATGCCATGAAATAGCTCCTTGTGAAAATTTGACCATGCATCAACTCCCAACTTGCCCAATGAAGAAAGAACGAACTCATACTGAGAACATTATCCATGCATTAATCGGACCAACCCTAATATACATATATCTTGGTGCGACCACTAAAGAATTCATTATACACTAAACAGCTGCTTATATATACTTATTAAAAGACATGACTTTTCTGGCATATTCTTGATGCATACTAACAGTCAAAATTTGTATCCAATTTTCATGATATTATGCTTGGATCAGGGATGTCAAGGTGTATTCTTCGGGAAAAGTTTTTGCCTTCCACAATGGAATTGTGTTACATTCTAATTAACAGAATTGTGATGGCACTTATAAAGTTCTTCATGTAAAGTGGAGTTTTTAGTTACAGCAATGAGGGAGCCCCATCAGCCACAGTCCATCTATGCACTGGTTGACTGAAAATTATGTTCACTTCCTTCTAAGGAACTAACTATTTGGTAAAATTAATCAAAGTACCTTATATCCATAGAGACCTTTAAAATCATTGCTGCCAAGATCAGCTGGATACCAGTCACCAGCACGTTGTGAAATGAGTGGCCAAAGAAAACCCCACGATATAATAGCTCCAAGAAGCACCGAGCAGTTCACTATATGAGGGCAGATAAGACCACATCCAACATAAGTTGGACTAAAGTCAAAATAGAACCTGCATCATGGAGCATCACT
>CAIGRE010055007.1:0-11425 GCA_903798275.1 Fraxinus angustifolia subsp. syriaca | reverse complement strand
AGGTCTCGGTAATAGAAATCAAGTTAAACTAATCCTCGTGGGAACGATACTCGAAATTCTAGGATTTTCACTTTATTACTTGTCAACGAAGCGTGCAATTGCGGTGATTTAAATCTGAAACATATTTTCGTGAACAGTAACAAAATCGCATTAAATGATATATTTAATTAAAAGATCATGTTATATGTACCGATTTTTTTTACCTGATCTTTTACATACTAATCACAATGAGGATGTTGACCACATTGTCGAAATTTTTAAATACACACGGGCTCCACGCATTATGTGAGAGGGGGTAATACATTGTGTACAAATGGATTAACCCTTAATTAAATGCAATGTCATGTAATTCATTTAATTCTACCCATTAAGTGTAGCTACCTAAATTGGTTATAGTACTATTGGTACTAGATAGCATTATTGTATTAAAAAAATGCTGCAATAATTAATGCATTTGTCAATTGGGTGCTTGGATGATGGACGCTGGAGGCAAGTAAATCGTATGGGCCATTGATTTTAATTGCAAGATTCTCGTTTTTTTCAAATTCAATGGGACATTTTGGTTCTCAAATCAATGATTGGGATTAAATATTGGGATCCAATGACTTACCTTCATTGTATTAGGGATGACAATGAGACGGGTATGAGACGTATAGGTCATTCCCATTCCGTCCCATCGGATAGTTTTGTTATCTTGTTACATTTTCATACCCATTTAAAGCGGTTTGGGGTTGGTCCTGCCCCATTTATTTTTTATTTTTGTTCATTTTATTTTATTTATGTCTTTACTTAGTAAATATTAATAATTTTTTACCAATTTGTTAGAAACAACTTATATTCTCTTTAAAAATATGATAAATCTATTATTTTTGTTTGATAAAAAATTAAAATTTGAAATTAATTTTAAACGGGACAGATAGCGGTGCGGGGACTATAATTTCTCTACCCACCCCGTACCTGTTTACCCGGTAATCCTCGTCCCTGTTCAGGGCGGGGCCCACAAGTTTCGAGTTGAACAAATTTTTTTACCATCACTACATTGTACAAATTTTATTATAAAAAGCAGACTTGTGCCTTCATTTTCTATTTTTGTAATTTTTTAAAGATTTTTTCGGCATTAAAATATTCTTCCATGCATGTTTCCTTTGTTTCGGTCAATGTCCATTGCACTAAAAAAGTCCAGTTTGGCCAGAATTTTTGAGATTTAGGTAATTTAACTATCTTTATTGTCAAGCTTTTCTTACTTTTTTTCTTCTTTTCCAACTAACACTCTAAATCTTACTATTGGCCAGCCAAAGTTGCACAAAATTCATCAAAAACACAATGACAACCTTAAAACTCAGGCACCAAAAACAAATTTGAGGAACCTACAACCTGTTAGGGGGAGGACTTATTTGGATGTATTTTAAGAGAAACTTTGAGATATTAAAGTTAGAGGACGAACTTGTATTATTTATCTCTAAATTTACTTGTCACAAATGACAGGGAAGCACCTCTATTTATAGTGCTCATTGAACTCTTCTACACACCAAAATAAATTCACCTTCCATCTACCTACTAACATACACTAAATACTCTAAAAAATTCAAGATAATTCTTGATAGTCGATTATTTTAGAACACGACTAATTCTAGAATATGGATTAATGGACCATTTAACTATGATAATTATTAAGCCCAAAACAAGAATACTAAAATGGCCGAAATCAAGTTTGTTTTACTAATATGACTCCATTTAACTTGATTTGGTCACTCTAAATGCATCTCTTAGGCTTGAAAAAGACTTCAAGCTCCAATAATTTGGTGAGAATATCCGCTACTTGATCTTGAGCTTTCATGTACTTCAACTCTACTTCCTTCTTGTATCAATGTTCTTTTTTCGATCATGGAACATAAATTTCCTTGCTAGTGCAATTGCCGATTTGTTGTCAATGAAAATCTCCATAGGATCTTCTTGTGCCATGCACAATTCTTTCATCAAAATTTTTAGCCAAATTCCATGGAAAACACGTGAATGTGCAGCAGTATACTCTACTTAGCATTACCCTTTAGATTCTATTGTAGAATCACCAAAGTCTAATGGGAAAGTTCAATATAAAATATTTGTTAGATGATCTTTCAATAAAAGGCAAGTCTCCTCGTGCATTATCCTCTAAGAAAATAATATATTTACGCAATTTTTCCACAAGTATATCCTTTAAGATATACAATTTATATAGTTTATGCAAAGAAAAATTTGTGCTAATTAAATAATATTAATTTATTCAATATGTTGAAACTTTCTTGGACCAGAAAGTGATCATTTTTTAAATTCTTTGTGCTAATACTTTTCAACTTGTGCTATAGAAATTAGCGAAGGATTGCCTTAAAAAACGCTTACAACTTGATGCTTAATTTTTTCCTGTTTTGACAGCTTGGTTGAATCTCATTTTTACTGAAATATTTGAATTGTCAGATTGTATAATTCATGATGTATTACAATTCAAAATTCTTTTTCATACTCAACCAGAAAAGTCATTGAGAACCATCTATAAATACATGAAACTTCGTATATCAATAAATAACAAATTAGAAAAAAAAAAAACATAACAAAAGGGTAAAGTACGTATATTTCAAGTAGTATATGTTGGGAAAAATTAAAATAAAATAATTTGAATGAGAGATTTAACAACAAATTCAATAGGTTTTTCAATTCTCTACTTAATTTTCCAATTGAATTGGTGGTTACAAAGTCCTAATGGCTATTATAGCATATTTTGTGTTACTGCAAAACTAATAGGAAATTAAAACCCTCCATCCTAATACTATATTAGGAAGTGTTCTCCTCTTTATTCCACACAACAAAATTTTAAAGTTTTTTCCTCTCTCTCTAAATTTCTCTCATATCTCTTTGTTTTCAAGAGACTTGTTCTTAGTAACTTAGTGGATCTTTGTTCTAACTCAATGTTAAAAGTGTGAGCATTCTCAGTTTACTTAAAGCAGTGATGAGATGATAGTCAACTACTTTAATTCGTTGTACCATGGGAATTAGACAACATCCGTCCTTTTCCACCATAGCGAGGGGCGAATCTATTTTAAGAAAATTGTGTGCAATATATACCTCAGTTTCTTTCAATACTGCTATTACATCAATAACAAGATTTCCTCTATTTTATTATTACTCTCTTTTATTGTTACTTTGTTTATTGCAAGTGGGCAGGTTGGCCATTCTTATTCTCATCCCGTTAGGTATTTTGTTACCTTACCCTGTTCTTATACCCAGTTGAAGTGGAACGGGGCGGGTCGAGATGGTCTCTTGTCCCATTTACTTTTTATTTGTTTTATTTAATTTATTTTTTATATCTTTAGTTAATAAATATTATTACCTTTTTTTTTCCAATTTATTAAGAACAACTCATGTTCTCTTTAGAAATGATGATAAATATTTTATTTTTGTTTGATAAAAAAACATAAATTTGAAATTAACTTTAAACAAGGCGGTAGTAGGACAGGGACTACATTTCTCATACCGTCCATATCCACTTTAGGGGCAATGATCCTGCCCCTGCCCCTACCCCGTTTACCAAGTCAGGTAGATAATCCCCACCCCATTTGATGTGGGGCCCATAGGTATCGGGTAGAACGGACTTTTTCACTATCCTTATTCTTATTTTCATAACAAAAATGATTTTCTTGAATGCCTTACCCCTTAAAAGAGGTCAAGGAACCAGTTTAGGGATTGTCATTGCGTTTAAAGTGAAGTTAATTGTTATAACCGAAATTGTGACCGTTTTCAATCTTGCAAAAACTTTAGAACAAAACGGAACCCAAATAGTACACAAATGGTAATATGTTGATAACAATATTGTTAAGAGTATTTTGTTAAGACTCTTTTTAAAGAAGCGTCGACTCTTTTTAAAGAAGCGTCAACTCTTTAGGAAAGAGGACAATGTGAGCATTCTTCACTTCTTTCTACCTAGGTCAGGTTGATGATCACCTCTCAATAATGCAAGAGGGATTTCCAAAATTAGGTCTAGTGAAAGAAGATCGTACAAAAATGCCATGGATAGGGTCCATAGTCTTTTTTGCAGGTTTTCAGGGCAAATCACTGAACAGTTTACTGAATAGAACTAAAGTTTGTCAGGAAAAATACAAAATTGTTGGAATTATGTAAATAAAATATTGAAATGAAACATTACAACAAACAAAGTAACAATAAAATGGAGAAAATGTGGTTGTTGATTTTATAGCAGTATTGAAAGGAATCGAGGCCTAAATTGCACACAGTTTCCTTAAAACATATTCGTACCCATTGTGATGTAAGATGATTGATGTTGTCTGTCTCTTAGGCTACAATGGTTGGAAGTATCGACTTGCACCTCGTCACTACTTAAGGCGAATTGAGAATACTCACACTTTTATCACGGAGCTAGAACATCAAGTTATCTAAGCTATTAAGAACAAGACTCTTAAAAACAAGGAGTTAAGAGAGAAATTTAGAGATAGAAGAGCTCATAAAGTTTGGTGAGTTGAATAAAGAGGTATCACACCTTCTTATATAATACTAAGATAAATGAGGTTTCAATTTCATAGATAATTTTGTATTAACATGAAATTGTTACAATAGCCATTAATGCTTTGTAACCACTAATTCAAATACAAATTAATTAGATAATTGAAACCTATGAATTCATTGCTACAATTTCACATTCAGATTTTTCCAACAACTCCCCACATGAATGAAATTAACAAAAATGATAGAAACACATGGTTATAGAATTTAACGATCAAAACCTGCATAGGATAGATATGTGTTACCCTTTGAACCTTTCCTTTTGCATGTATGTTCACTTTACTAGCTGATTAATAAACATGATGTCCTTAAACTATTCTACCATTCGTGTAAAAAATGACACACTTCACATAGGCTTCTTCCTAACACAACTCATTTCTCATAGTTACATTTATTTTGTCCATGAACATCTCCTATGTTTTGAGAGAATTTCTAAGGAATTAAGCCCTTGTAATTTCCATTCGAAGTAGCCCCATCTCTTTCTAACATATGTGATATCTTAATTAAGAGTAAACCTCATTACTCCTCGATTTTTCGGCACATGAAGATCATTAAAAGTTTAGCTTATCCTTTATTTGGTGGGGTATCACTGTGTCATCATAGAAATGGACTGGGATGAATTCCCACAATGATCCAACATGATCTTTTCAATTAAATTATCCATTTGAACCTAGATTTTGGGAACTACGGTCAACTAGTTTGGGTTTCCATTGTATTGATCTATTCTTTGATGGGCTTTAATCCCATTTTCCTCAATGATTTCTTAAATAACTATCTATTTAATCATTTGGTTAGCAAATTAATTGTCATTTGACCTTACATAGTTAATGGAGATAATTCAAGTTGAAATTAGTTGTCTAATACTATTATGTCTTCAAGGAATATGTCTTGACTCACCATTATGCATGTTGCTCTATGCCCTACCAATTGCAGATTGACTATCGCAATGCATGCATATTGTAGGTATAAGCTTTGATCACCTTAGAATATCCTCTAAAAATGGCTTTGCAATTCTGTATCTTCTCCACATTTATCCAGTGATATAAATTCAGATTCTATTATGGATCTGGCTATAAAAGTTTATTTCAAGGATTTCCAAGACACAACTATACCTTCTAGTGTGAACATATATCCACTAGTAGACCTTAATTCTTTTATATTCGATATCCAATTTGCATCTGTGTATCGTTCTAGGACAACTGGATATCTTGTATAATGTAGTCCATAGTTATGAGTATGTCACCTTAGTAATCTCATAATTACCTACAAATGGTCAACTCTAGGATTATTCATATATCTACTTAGCTTACTTACTACATAGGCTATCTTAGGTCTTGTACAACTTATTAAGTACATTACACTATCAATTACTTTAGAGTACTCTATTTGAGAAATACCATCTCCTTTTATTCTTAGATAGATGTACATTTATGTCTATTGGTGTTAGTAGTGTTCTACTAAAACGAGAGCCATCTTTACTAATTTTTTAAGAATATTCTCAGCATAATATGAATGATTTAAGACAAATGCATCTGATGTTCTAGTGATCTTTATTCCTAAGATAACATCGGCCAGTCCTATATCTTTCATGTTAGATTTTGAATTCAACATATCTTTGGTGGATTTGATCATCCTCATTACTACCAACAATGAGCATGTCATCGATGTATAGACACAGAATAATCCATTCTCATTGCCTTTGCTACATGTACATTTATCTCATTCATTGATTTTAAATCCACTTGCTATCATAGCATTGTTGAAATTTTTATGCCATTTTTTTGGTGCTCGTTTAAAACCATAAAAGGATTTTACCAGTTTACAGGCTCCTTTATCATATCTAGGTATAGTAATACCCTCAGGTTGTTCCACATATATTCTTTCATCCAAATCTCCATTTAGAAAGGCCATTTTCACATCTATTTTATGATCTTCAAGATTGTGCAAGGCAACAATTGCCAATGCCCTCTTCATGGAATATATTCTCGTCACAAGAGAATAGGTATTAAATTATTCTAGAACTCGTCACGTATAACCTTTAATTACAAGCCTCACCTTCTATTTATCAATTGGTCTATCTGTTTCATCTTTCACTTAAAAATCCACTTGGATCCTAGAGGTTTAAACCTAGGGAAAGATCCACTAACTCCCAAGTGTGATTTTAAGTATGAAATCAATTTCGATCTTAATGGTCTCTTTCCGCAAATGTATTTTAGTAGAGCTTACTACGTTTTTAAAAGTTTGAGGTTTACTTTCTAGCATAAAAAAACTTAGACCAATTTTTTTTTTCTATCCTTGCTATTTTGCTACATCTAGGATCAGCTCGAACCTTTTCATTTTTCATCTTTCGGCATACAAGGAAATGCATGTTCAAATAACGATGCATTTCTTGATTACATTACCATGTTCTTGTTGGTATGTTTGAAATTTTAGGCTCATGGACAAGGAACTGATATGCACTACTATTATATGCATATATGATGAAAATGTAGTCAACTATTTTTTGGATCGTTCTCCACCTTCTTAGGTATAGGCACAACCACTTTAGCAAGACATTCCCGTATTCATGAGAATTTATAGGAAGACTTTCTTCCTTTCCATACTTATATGGAGTTTTGTCTTCCTTTTTTCAGGGCACTTTATTTAAAATATAATTTACTATGTAAATAGTTTCTCCACATATGTTCTGAGGTAAGCTGGAATATAATAACATTGCATTTATATCTCTTTCAAGGTATGATTTTTCCACTCAGAAACACCATTTGACTGAGGAGAATAAGGTGTCGTGGTTCATGGACTAAGATTTTTAACACAGAATTCACCAAACAATGATTCATACACGCTACCTCGATCACCTTTTAACACCTTAATTTTCATGTTGAGTTGATTCTCAGCTCCATTTTTATAGAGAACAAATTTTCTATATCTTCGTCCATTTTTTAAGTAGATATATATAATAATATTTTGTGCTATTATTAACAAAAATAATAAAATACTTATTATATCTTCTTGTTTATATCAATTTTAAATTGCATATATCAATATGAATTAAATCAAGGGGTTCAATATTTCTTCCAACACTTTTATAAGATGACATTGTTAACTTTGCCTCTACACAAGATTCACACTTGTGTTTTTAATCAATTTGGAATACTGGTATGTGATTCAAATTAATTAACCTTCTCAATTTATCATAACAAAAATGTCCTAATCTACCGTGCCATAAATTGGAAGACTCAAGTAAATAAGTAGAAGAACTAGCTTTATTGATAATTTTCTTAACAGTCGTTACATTAAGCTTAAAAAGACCATCATATACACACCCTTTACCAATAAAAAGTCAACTCTTGGACAAAATAATTTTATCAGACCCAAAAACCATATGGAAATCGTGCTTTCTAAGTAGTGAATTAGAATAGGTTCTTCCAGATTTCTGGCATATACAACACATTGTTTAGAGTCAACTATCTTCCAAATGTCATCTTCAGGATCACTTTGTCTTGGCCTTTAATCTCAGAAGTAGCTCAATTTCCGATGAAGATCTTCTATCCATTTTTCAATTTCATCAAATGAAGTGACCTCTCTTTTGTCATAGCATATATGATGGGTTGCACCAGTATCAATTCACCATTTTCTTGGGTTGGTAATGTCAAGGACTACTATCTAACAATTGGTTAAATTATTCATAACTTCAGTTTGATCGAAAACAAATAATAAGATTTGTGATTGGTGTCTAAATTATTCTAGCTAAACTAAATTATCTACCTACACAATTTATCGAATTTAGGTTTTAAAAGTATTAATGTGGATGATAGTACTTACAATTTTACCTATTGATCCTCTCTAATTTGCCAATCAAGATTCATTACTATTTTAATATTTGGTCGAATTCTTCTAAAGTATTCAATTTACCCATTTCGAGTTCTCATTGAGTTTATATAAATAATTTAATTCCATATATCTATGTGAATCAGTTTTAGTTAAACGAAATATTTGTTCTAAAAATTCATCTAATGACCACAATAATTAATACGATATACTAAATTACCGAATTTTACTATGTGGTCTAAATCTAAAACTCACCTCTCAATTCATAATAGGTTCACAAATCATTGAATAATTGGCCAAATAATTCAAAGCATTAAATTTATGAACAAAATCAACAAATATACATTTAAAGAACTAAAATCTTGAATAAAAAAATAAAAATAAAGGGTCACACATAGATTACATTGTGTTCCCTAACTATGAATTTAGTTACTCACAAAAAAAATGTGGAGTTCATAACCGTATTTTAAAAGCTTGATCATATAAAGAATTGAATCTTACATCAAGAATCTTCTCCAGCCTTAGAAGTTTTCAAACCCTAGCTTTTGCTAATTGATCTTGATGGTTATGTGTTTTTCTTCCCCACATTGTGTGGAACTCCCTAAAAAGTGTCAAAAACTTGTATTTATAATCCTCCCCACATTCGTGTCAAATGTAGGATTTTTATGGACTTCAAAATGAGAAAAAATGCGCCCTAAATACACCCAAGCGATGCCTCGGCGCCTTATGAGGATGCCATGGCGCCGTGACTCTATATTATCAAGCTCTACCTTTCTCATGAAACTCCACACTGCATTTTCTTTAGTATTTTTATCATAATTTTCTCCCCTAATATTCAATTGAGTTGATTCAAATTCGGTTGTAAGGATAATTTAAGAGGCTATAACTTTACTTAATAGAATTTTTCTAATTCAAACGTTTACATGTCAAAAAAGGTTTCAATATTGAGCTAAAAATCTAAAACATTCTTGTGCAGTTGAAAATAGATTTTTGCCCATACTTTGATCATATTTTACTCTTTTTTAGCTTCTAGTTGCATCCAATTGACCCCTAGAATTCTTGAATCTTCATTGCAGGTCCGACATAAATTTGAGTATTTATACTTTAGCTCTCAAACTTTGGCTTTTGCCATTTGTTGCCAATTCTTGCTTCATTCTTTCAATTTCACTTTCATCCTTTGAGTTTTATCGAATAACACATTATATAATAAATTAGGAGTTAAAACTTTACCGAAAGTTTCCACCAGGTCACTGAACTTTAAAAAACTATGTGGTTAGTAACTGAATTTTCGAAATTGTAACCCCATCCATCACTGAACTTTAAAAATCATCACATTCGTCACTGAACTTTGCAAAACGTTTCCCAGATGGTCACTGAATCAGTGACCATGTAGGAAACTTTTTGCAAAGTTCAATGACCTCGTAGAAATCTTTTGGAAAGTTCAGTGATAAATGTGGTGATTTTTAAAGTTTCGTGATGGATGTTGCAGTTTCGAAAATGCAGTAACTCCACGTAGTTTTTAAAGTTTGGTGACCCGATGGAAACTTTCGATAAAGTTCAGTGACTATTGGGGTAATTAACTCAATAAATTAGGGTATAATTTCATTAAAAGAAATACAAAATATCAATATTTTAGAGCCTAAATAAGTGTATAAAATACACTTATCAGTTGGACCCGACTAGATTCACTTCAAATATTACAACGACAAGCAAATATCATATGCATAATGGGAAATGTCATCGACCTATTTACTTATTTGTTTCTATTCTTTTAGGTAGCCCATAGTCATTTGGCTTGTGACTCTTTTTGTTAAAATTGAAGCAATTCCTTGGAGTTTCTTCTTCTTCTAGATTTCCATTTAGGTCCCTACTTGGACCCTTCGTTATTTGAATTCTTCTTCGCCTTGGAGTTTTGGCTGTCTTCCACAATGTTGGCCTTAGTCTCATATTGGTATACCCCTCGCTTATCAAATCATTTGTTGTCTTCTTCAATGTGAAGTCTAACAATTAGATTTTCAACATTCATCTTCTTGCGCTTGTATTTGAGATAGTTCTTGAAGTCTTTCTATCCAGAGGACAGCTTCTCAATTATAGCATCCATTTGAAAAGATTCATTTATTAACATCATCTTAACATGGATCTCACGTGAAATTGCTTGGATCTCTTGAACTTGACTGATCATAGTTTTGGAGTCGATCATCTTGAAATCCCCACTAGCATTCTCTTGGGGTGAGTGACCCTCTCTCTCTCTACTTCCACTATTGTTGATGAAGGAAAGATGGTCACCATGGACATTAAAGAAGGTCTGGCCCTCTTGGAAATAAATTGATGGCTACCTATCTGAAAGGCAACGAAAGCGACAGACAACCTGACAATGGACCTAAGAGAAAATCTACCAGCATAAGAAAGCTACCACAAAAAAGAAAAAGATAATTAAATACAAATAAAGGGTTAATTCATAATAGATCTCAAGCAGACGAGCCAGATAATATGGTGCTTAGAATGTTGTAAGAGGTCGTTGCTTCAGCAGGTGAAGCGTGACCACTACTAGTCTACTAAGTGGGAGAAATTAGTCAAAAATATATATACAGAGAAAATAATGGTCTTCAATGCTAATAGCATGTTGCAAGCCCATATACTTAGCATTGAGATAATAAGAGAGTCATTGGCTATGTAGGAATTTCGCAGCACGCATAATCATAAATTATAAGTCAAGAATCCTTACTTGAAATGATGAATTTCATGAACTTTTGAATGGTTGAATCACATTGCTTTCAAAAACTCCAAATTTAAATTTTTCTTGCACTCCAATGGGCATAACCCCGATCATAATAGAACAAGATTATTAGACATAACCTAAGTACCACTTTTTGTGAGTTTTCATGTTAAAATAGTGGTTCTACGTATCTTTCAATTTGATGATAATTCTCATACGAATTTCACCATTTTGCAGTCCATTTTTCTCTCCATTTTTCTTAACACAATGAATTGGAGGTTAGATAGGGAATTAATAGAGGTTAGGGGAGTTGAAGGTTTGAATTCCAAG